>JAKOOJ010000030.1:8732255-9009251 GCA_022577455.1 Arizona elegans
TCTCTTCTTCTCTTCTCTCTCTCCTCTCTCTTCTCTTCTCTTCTCTTCTCTCTCTCTTCTCTTCTCTTCTCTTCTCTTCTCCTCTCTTCTCTTCTCCTCTCTTTTCTTCTCTTCTCCTCTCTTCTCTTCTCTTCTCTTCTCCTCTCCTCTCTTCTCCTCTCTTCTCTCCTCTCCTCTCGTTTCTTCTCTTCTCTTCTCTTCTCTTCTCTTCTCTTCTCCTCTCTTTTCTTCTCTTCTCTTCTCTCTTCTCCTCTCCTCTCCTCTCCTCTCCTCTCCTCTCCTCTCCTCTCCTCTCCTCTCCTCTCTTCTCCTCTCCTCTCCTCTCTTCTCTTCTCCTCTCTTCTCCTCTATTTTCTTCTCCCCTCCTCTCTTCTCTTCTCTTCTCTTCTCTTCTCTTCTCTTCTCCTCTCTTCTCTTCCATGCCAATGCCTATTCTATTCTATTCTATTCTATTCTATTCTATTCTATTCTATTCTATTCTATTTCTTTCTATTCTATTCCATTCCATTCCATTCCATTCCATTCCATTCCATTCCATTCTATTCCATTCCATTCCATTCCATTCCATTCCATTCCATTCCATACCTTTCCTCATAGCTGGCTGGCTGCGCCATTATTGGGAAGGGGGTAAATCATTTGCTATTCATCCACAGAGATAATGGCCTTGTTTCCCTTATCAGATCTGGGTGGATTTCCTCCTTCTAGAGGAGGAATGGCGTTTCTAGAGTCCGTCCGCTCAGACAGCGGAAAAGAAAAATGGAAAGAATAAGAATGCGGGGAGGCCTCGACTTACGACAGGTCGCTTAGTGAGGGTTTGACGTTAGCATCGGCTGCTGGGCTCCCCATTTAAATTTGGGTTTACTGGGATGTTTTTCTAGGGCTCAGGCCAAGCTTCTGCTACTATTGACTTTGCTTATCGGAATCTGGTTGCAAAGGATGCAAGTGAGAATCACAGGAGTGCAGGATGCCGACCGGTACGCTCCCACAGAGAGGGCCTCCTCAGGGTGCCGTCAGCCAAACAATGTAGACTGGGGACCCCCAGGGGGAGACCCTTCTCTGTGGGGGCCCCTGCCCTTTGGAATGAATTGCCCCGGGACATACGAAGGATCCCCGACCTCCGCGCCTTCCATCGTGCAGTGAAGACCCTGTTATTCCAGCAAGCCGCTCTGATGGGATAAAGGATTTTAAAATTGGGTTTTAAATGCGGTTTTAAAAATTGGGTTTAAAATGAGAGTTTTAAAATTGGCCTATGATTTAATTATTTAATTTGCTTTTAAATTCTATTTTGTACAGTGTTTTTATCAAGGCTGTTCACCGCCCTGAGTCCTTCGGGAGAAGGGCGGTATATAAATAAAAATAAAATAAATAAATAAATAAATGCTTCGGCAGTCATAAGTGCGAGGACTGGCCATAAAGTGGCATCTGTCAGGGGCAAAGAATCAGGATCATATGTTAAGTTGCAGTTTAACATGTATTGCTTAAGCCTATGAAAGGGAATTCCAAAGAGTTGACTTGGGTCATTTGTGGCAACGTAATGATTCTAAACTGATAAACCGGCTTAACTCCCGCCCACACCCAGCTCTGCCTGCTCTTAGCGTTCAGCATCGTAATGTCAAACGGCCACTAAACAGGGTTGTTCAGCTGTACATATATAGAAAGAGAAAGATAATCCTCCTTAAAAAACACCCTGTATTTTGCCTCCTTACAAACAGCGCGCTCTAAGAACATTCGGCACTGCTATGGCTTTTGCTGTGGCTTACGCCACCCTAGGTAGGTCTGGCATCTTCCGCAGCCCTCTGAAACTAGCCAGCTCCACTCCCCTATGCAACAAAAGTACACAATTGTCATGTGTGGGAGCATTCGTATGAGTTTGTGCACACCTATTCTCGTGCCTTCCGAGAACATTCAGGCCACCCTTCCACCTCTCCTGATGGAGTACTCTCCTCCTGCAAAGAGAATTTCAAAACCTTGACTGTCCTAACCTGGACACACTCAACAGATTAGGATCTAATGCAGGTACATATAGGACATTGTACAATGTTTCTCCTCTCTCAGGTCCATAAACATTCAGGCTTCACTCCAGTCCTCTGTCCAAGCGAGAAGAGCAATTTATCCTGATTGGCTGGCCGCCTGACAGCTGACTAGAAAAGGAGCTGTCAGAGGGAGAATCAGCTGTTCCCGTTACCTGAGCTGTCACTGATAGCCCAACTATTAGAACGAAATCGAAAGTTAGCTAAATGTTATTTCTGTCTCGCTTCCATTCTTCCAATGCCCTATTTATCCTACATGTCACCTAAGACACCAGCTGTGAGGCAGCTGTGTAAGAAGGGGCTTTTTTAGGGGAAGAACAGCGTTATAAATAGATTGGTACATTCCAGGTCAGGGGAGGCAGTAAAGGAGCTGTCATGCTAAAATTGGTAATGTTATTACGACCGGGGAGGGGCAACTATCTTTTTTTTTAAAATTTATTTATAAAGTTTTACAAATACATTTTCTCCACAGTTTCCCCCCCACAAACCCTCCCTAACCATCCCCTCCCCCCATGACTTCCTCAAAATATAATCCAAATCAAAATCACATTTTATAAAACTTGAACCCCTCCACCCTCTGTATATTATTCAAATCTTCATAAAATTCAATTATTCTATCCCTATATGATACATTCAGTTAAAAGCTATCTGATATTTCCTAGTTTGATATTTATTCTGCACATAATCTATCCACTTTTTCCACTCCCATTCATAAGTCTCTTGAGTCCGATCTTTTAGATATGCTGAAATCTTCGCCATCTCTGCAAAGCTGGCCATCTTCAAAGTCCATTCTTCAACAGTGGGCATAGCTTCATTTTTCCAATATTGACCTATCAATAATCTCGCTGCTGTTACCATATAGAATATCAGCTTTGTTTCACCCAATGTAAAACCCCTCACTATACCCAATAAAAACAATTGTGGAGAAAACTGAAGTTTTTTCTTCAAAACCTTTTGCATAACCCATCAAATTTTTATCCAAAAAGCCTTCACTTTCTTACAAGTCCACCACATATGGTAATATGTGGCATCTAAGCAATCACATCTCCAGCATTTTGGTTGAACATTAGGATACATACACGATAATTTCTTAGGATCTAAATGCCACCTATAAAACATTTTATAAAAATTTTCCCTCAAGTTCTGCGGCTGTGTAAATTTAACATTCTGGACACATATTTTTCCCATGTTTCCAACATCACTGGTTCTGCAAAGTTTTGTGCCCACGAGGCAACTATCTCGCCCGGGAAAACAGTTTGTAAGGTCCCAGAAGTTTCCCCGAGCCACTGAGATGCCAAAGGGAGAGAGACTCGAGACGAGGCTTCCCAAAAAGGTCAGCTTTGGAATTTATGGCCAAAGTCAAAAGGCTGAGGGGACAAAACTATATCCAAAACATACAAACCAAATGCACGTCAGGGATAGCCCCACCCCTGCGAGAGTGGCTCAGAGCAGTGGGGAAATCTGAAGCGGTTTACTACCGGTTGGCTGGCCGCGCATGTACACCATGTGCCAAACGAGTGCGGCATGTGCAGTGCACACCAAACACGATCTCCAGGCGCGCAAACGCAGTGCGCCCCGAAAGGGGGCTGGGCAAGGTAAGCAGAACAGCACGTGGGGGGGATCAGCCATTGCGCACGTGGGAACCTCTGAAAAAACCTTTTAAAAGCAGTTTTTTACTACCGGCTCGGGAGAAAAGGTAGTAAAAAATGCCTTAAGAACGTAAAAAAAAGGCTGCGACGATCCCAGATGTGCCGCACCATCTCTTTTTCATTTTATTTTTTTAAAAAAGGTTAAACTACAAAACTCCTCCCTCCAGAATAAAAAATAAACATAAACGAAGAAAAACACAAAACAAAATTTCCAAATGTTAGTCTTGAAAACCGCAAAAGTGTCTGTATTCCAGAAGAAAGTAAAATTAAATCTCATTTAAGACGGGGGATTTTAAAAAAAACTCACAGTGGTCCAGAACAGAGAATAAACAGAAATAGCCGAATGGTAGCTTCTGGTTCAAATAGTTGTTTTCCTTCTATTTTTTTTATGGTATTGAAGAAACAAAAGTTAAAAGAGAAAACTGCCCCCCGATAAACAAACAAAGAAAAAAAACCACAAAACAAAATGTTAAAGAGTCTTAAAAACAGCAATAAAATCTATTCCAGAAGATTACATGGAGGTGAATAAATCTCTGTTTTCAAGTGTCGAATGAATGAATCAATCAATCGATCATACTTTCCAGGTAAGTAAAGATGCTTGCAATGTCAAGTATTCCCTCTCCCCGGGGGTGGAAAGGTTTGCAGTGTGTTTGGGTGTAAGGGTGTGCGTGCATGTGGATATGTACACTTGGAGCCAGGGGTGGGCTACTAGGGGTTCTCAGGGGTTCGGCAGAACCTCTAGCTAAGATTCTGTGCACTTTGGAGAAGCCCCAAATCCTACTCCTGGCTGGCCCCGCCCACCCCTCCCCCCTCCACTCCGTAGAGTCCCCACGCAGCCCATTTAGGAGGCAGGTAAGTGCAGGGTGCATGCGGAGGCTCAGGGAGGGCGAAAAATGGGCCTGCTGGAAGTTCGGGAAGGCCGGAAACGGGCCCGTTTCCACCCAATTCCACCTTCAAGAGGGCCTCCAGAGCCTGGTTAGCAGGGGTGAAATGCTCCTGGTTCGGACCGGTTTGGCCAATCCGGGAGCAATGGCAGCTAGAGGCTCCGCCCACCCACCCGATTGTTGTTACTTCCTAGCTTTACTTCCAGAGAACCGGTAGTAAAAAAGTGCTTTAAAAGTAAAAAAATTAAAAGTTCCGACGATCAGCTGAGCAATGTGATCATCAGAACTTTTTTTTTTTTTTACTTTTTAAGCTTTTTTTACTACCAGTTCCGGAGAAACAAAGCGCTTGGCTGCTCCCCCTTTTCACTCACCCCAAGCTTCCTTCTGCTCACCAGTACCCCTGTGTGCACAGCGTGTGTGTCTCTTTGCTCCTGGTCTTTCGTCTGACTGTCAGCCTGACATCCCGTCCCCGGCTGGCTGAACCCGAGTTTGGGAATTCACCCCTTCTGGCCTTGCCTGGGCCCGGCTGGCCAAAGCTGCCCCCAGATTGTGCTCCTTGGGGGGTGGGTCCACTCGGGGGAGCTGCCTTGGGGGATCACGCGGTGTGACAGCTGATTTCCAGTGCTTTGGAAGGCCCTGGAGTAGATCCGGGTACTGCCATTCGGAGCCTGCGGGGGGCAACCACCACCTCACCTGTTGTGCCTCCCGGGCAGGCCGGTTGGGGGGTCTCTGGGGTGGCCAGAACAGCCGAGACGCACGCTCCCCTTCCCGGGGCAGCCGGGGCAAGGCGAGGCACCTAGAAGACGAGCAGCTGGGGATGGGACATCGGGCATGGGCTGCTGTGAAAGACCAGGAGCAAAGACACACACACGTACAGAGGCTCGGAATGGCAGCGCCCGGATCCGCTCCGGGGCATTGGATCCACTCAAGTGCTCTTAAAGGGCCCTGAGGAGATCCATGCGCTGCCATTCTGAACCACTGTACGTGTGTGTGTGTGACCTCCCGAAGCAACCCTGAGGAATTCTGGGAGTTGAAGGCCACCCATCTTAGAGTGGCCACGTTTGGAAGCCCCTGTCCTGAGCTATCCATGGATGCTCTCAAGGTCCCATCTGGAAGTTGTGATGTTTGAGCCCCATAGAGACAGGTTAAGTGAGTTTTGCCCCGTTTCCCGACCTTCCCTGCCACCGTGGTTAAGCGAAACCCTTCAGTTGTGAAATGAGGAAGACGGTGGTTAAGGGAACCCGGCTTCCCCGTTGACTTGGCTGGTCAGAAGGTCACAAAAGAGGGTCACATGACAGTCATCAAGATGAACCAACTGCCAAGCACCTGAATTTTGATCATGTGATCATAGGAATGGTGCAACGGTCAGAAGTGTGAGAAATGGTCATAATTGCAGTCGTAGGTCGACCTGTGTTTGGTAAATCAAGCCTGAGCCAATCTCTAGTGACCTTGAGAAAGTCTTGGTGAAACTGGGTTGGATGCCGCGAAGAGGGGGTTGAGGGGGGGGGGAGGCGAAAAATTGGTACTAGGGTTGTGGGTTTGGGGGAAGACCCACCAAGGGGAGGGTCAGGCCTGGCCACTATGCGCGGCGGAGTGGATGGGGGATACGGAGGTGATGGGGGGGTCGAGCTTGTCCAGACTATGTTTCTATCATCAGTACTGTGAGTGGGAGGGGTAGATATGGCAGGAGCAGGGTGCCATATCATGTTAAGGGAGCGCGCACCCGCTGTCTCCGAGCGGTAGCGTGCTCCGGCCCCCAAGGCTCCACTCGTTCTCCAGGTTGTACAGACCCTCAGGGCCCGGGCCTTCGACTGATGTTGTGCAACGCCAGGTCCGTAATAAATAAAGCCCCCCTCATTTGTGATCTGGTTCAGGAGGGGGGAGCGGACCTGGCGGGTATTACGGAGACCTGGTTGGGCCCGGAGGGAAGGGTCCCTCTGGTAGAAATGTGCCCACCAGGCTTCCTGGCATTCCATCAGCCGAGGTCACAGGGGAGGGGTGGGGAAGTAGCGGTTATTATTAGAGAAGGCCTTAGGCCGACGGAGGCCACTGTTCCTCAGACGGCCGGTTGTGAGACCCTCCTTGTGAAGTGGGATCATGGGGTTTGCTGATCACGTACCTGGCTCCCTGCCACGTGGCAGCAGCCCTGCCCGAGCTACTCAACGTTATCGCCGCGGTGGCGGTTGATACCCCCAGACTTATGGTCATGGGGGATTTCAACCTGCCGTCCGTGGGTGAGACGTCTGAGGTGGCTCGGGAGTTCATGGCTTCCGTGACGGTTATGGATCTGACCCAACTAATTCATGGCCCTACGCACATAGGGGGAAACACACTGGACCTGATTTTCGTCTCTGGACAGTGGCTGAGTGATCTCGAGATAGGGGACATAGTCATCGAGCCCTTGTCATGGTCGGATCACTTTTTCCTTCGCCTTGACCTTCGAACCGCTGCACCCCGCCGCAGGGAGGCGGAACCGATAAGATGGTACCGCCCCAGGCGCCTGATGGAACCTGACAGGTTCTAGATGTAGCTTGGGCCAATTCCTGAGGTTCTGGCTCACGCCTCAACTGGAGACCTAGTGGCCGCCTGGGATAGGGCGGCCGCTGGAGCTCTGGATCGAGTCGTGCCTTTGCGGCCTCTGACCCGGCACCGATCTCACCTGGCTCCTCGGTTTACTGAGGAGCTGAGGGAGATGAAGCGCCGGAAAATATGCCTAGAGAGTAGTTGGAGGGCCAGTCGTACTGAATCTCACCGGACACTGGTAGGATCTCATATTAAGAATTACCTAGTGGCAATAAAAGCAGCAAAATGCAATTATCTTGCTGCTCTTATTGCGTCATCAGATAACCGCCGGGCCGCCCTGTTTATGGTGACCTGCTCCCTGCTTTACCAGGAAGCGAGGGAGGACCCCTTGGAGGGAAGAGCCGAGGATTTTGTTCAGTATCTATATGACAAAATCACTCAGATTCGGGAAGATCTGGACTCCGACTGGGTAGATCCAGCGGGGATGTCGGGGGAAGGTCCTGAGAATGTTATCTGGGATGAGTTTGATTCTGTGACCCCTGAGGACGTGGACAGGATTCTGGGTAGACTGAATGCAACCACTTGTTTATTGGACCCGTGTCCCTCCTGGTTAGTGCTGGCTTCCCGGGAGGTGACGCGAGGCTGGCTCCAGGGAATTATAAATGCTTCATGGGGCGAGGGTGTCTTTCCCGCTGCCTTGAAACAATAAATCTGCGAAGGAGAGACTGACCCAGAGTCACCCATCTGACTGTCATGCATAAAAAGCAGAACTGGAACTCATACTTTCCTTATTTATAGTCTATTTTCTATTTCTAGTGAAAAATTTTATTGCTGAATTTATTATTACATGATCTATTGTCTAATAAATAATAAGGCAAGATGAATAGAAAAATATCAAAATATAATTGCTGTGCTTTATTGCTTTATTTGCTTTATTTATCAGCCACAAACAGTATGGACCCAACCAAGCCATCTCCTGTTTGCAATTAACTGCAAGCCTTCCCCGCCCAATTAATTGCAGGTTAACTCCCCATATAAGCACGGACCTTTCTGCTTGCTATTTGGGCCTAGACGCTGTTTAGGCCTAGATGCAGAGCCAGTGCTGAAGCACCTGGACGCAGAGCTGCAGAAGGGAGGAGAACTCAGCTAAGGAGTCCTGACGGCTGCAGCAGAGATAGCAGCAGAAAAGGAGCCGAAGAGCTGAGTAAAGATACTCCCCCCCCCCCCCCCCCGGAGCTAGATGCAACTGTGAGTTGAGATAGCTGGGAGCCTTTTGAAGTCTCCAATTTCGGCTTGCCTTTTGCTGAGTTGAAGCACGCAAGACAACATCTGAACTGTTGCTGCTGTTGGAGCTACGATTGGAGGGAGAGCTGGACAGTTTCCCTCCCAGGAGCTTCAAGCCATGTTTGCTGATTGAATTGTTTTTCACAGGTGACTTTTAGCTGTGAAGCTTATGCTGCTGCCCTTCTACCACCTCGATGATGTATCGACGCCGAAGCTGCGTAATGTCATGTTAGTTTTTTCTTATGGACTGTTTCGGTATTGTGGAGAGGAATTTAGGGAGATGGCCTGGCTTCATTTAACCAAGATAAGACTTCGTTGTTAATGTGCCTTTTTTAAAGATATAGTGTTTTTTAAACGTTTTGAAGTAAAGTATATTTTTATACAAGACTCCTCTGCCAGATTTATTTTAGTCCTAGTATGTTTGCTTGTGAGCTGGTTCACGGTTTGGGGACAACCCTCAACCCCATCCTAACGGAAGGAAGGAAGGAAGGAAGGAAGGAAGGAAGGAAGGAAGGAAGGAAGGAAGGAAGGAAGGAAGGAAAAAAAAGAGTAGAATAGAGTTGGAAGGGACCTTGGAGGTCTTCTAGTCCAGCCCCCGGCTCAGATAGGAGACCATATCCCATTGCAGACAAATGGTTTTCCAATCTCTTCTTGAAAACCTCCAGTGATGGAGAAGGAAGGAAGGAAGGAAGGAAGGAAGGAAGGAAGGAAGGAAGGAAGGAAGGAAGGAAGGAAAAAAAGAGTAGAATAGAGTTGGAAGGGACCTTGGAGGTCTTCTAGTCCAGTCCCCTGCTCAAGCAGAACCTATTCCATTTCAGATAAGTGATTATCTAGTCTCTTCTGAAAAACCTCCAGTGATGGAGCACCCACAACTTCTAGTGACAAGCTGTTCCACTGGTTCATTGTCCCCACTCTTAGGGAGTTTCTCCTTCATTCCCGGAGGCTTCTCTCTGTGAATCGGTTCCAACCATGGTTTCTTGTCCCGCCCTCTGGGGTTCCCCTCCGCCCCCACACCCAAAGGCCCCAAAGAAAGACAACTTTCCAATGTCAGCTAATTCATGTATTTTAATAAGATTTTGCCAGGGGAGAAGCAGAGCGCAGGGCAAGGCACCAGAAGGGGGAAGGGAGGAGAAGACGAGGACATGATTAAGGATCTAGAGACCGGGTCTTCTTGGAAGTTCTCAGGATGGTTTTGGCTGCCGAGATGTCCAACTGCGCAGTCCTTCGGTGGTTGGGTTGGCCTTCGAGAAGCCAACAAAGTAAGCCACCCCAGAGTTGCGTGGACGGTGTCTCGAAGCATCAGTTCCCAGGGGTCTTGTTTTCTTGGTGGGCTTCCGTGTTGGTTGAGGTTGGAAGATCTCAAGAGATGGACTTTCTCTTTCTCCATTCCCCTTCTGGATGTTGCCTTCAACAGCTTCTTAACAGCATTTTGGATTTTGATCCTGCTACTCGGGGTAGCATTGCCAGGAACGGAGGTAGGATTGCCGGGGAGGGGGGCAGTATTGCTGGGGAGGGGGGCAGCACTGCTGGGGAGGGGGACAGCACTGCTGAGGTGGGGGCTGGCACTGCTGAGGTGGGGGGCTGGCACTGCTGAGGTGGGGGCTGGCACTGCTGAGGTGAGGGCTGGCACTGTAGACGTGAGGGCCAGCATTGCAGATTCTGGTAGGACATCCTGGTGGACTTCAAGGAACCTGGGAAAGAGATGAAAAGAAGAATCGTCTATTCAGCTTAATAGAAAATGAAGAGTAAATGGAAAAGGGGGATGGGAGGGGGGAAGAAAGAAGATTATAAGGATAAATGTACAATTATGATGATAACAGTGACAGATTGAGTAAAATTGAAAAGAAATTGAAAAGAAAGTCTATATTATTAGAATATTGGGGTTTCTCGGATACCAAACAAGGAAAATATTTCACAAGGAAGGAGAAAGAAAGGAGAGCGGAGTAGAGGGTAAGAAGAGAGGAGGGAGAGAGAGGAACGGAAGAAAGGGGAAAGGAAGGGAAGAAAGGACAGGGGACAGGAGTAGGAGAGAAGGGGAAAAAGGGGGAAAAGAGTGGAGGAGGGCAGGAGAGGGGGGAAGAAAGGGGAAGTAGGAAGGAGGAAGGAGAGGAGGATGGAGAAAGGAGAAGAGAGGAGGGAGGGAAGGGAAAGAAAGGAGAAAGAAAGGAGAGCGGAGTAGAGGGTAAGAAGAGAGGAGGGAGAGAGAGGAACGGAAGAAAGGGGAAAGGAGAGGAAGAAAGGACAGGGGACAGGAGTAGGAGAGAAGGGGAAAAAGGGGGAAAAGAGTGGAGGAGGGCAGGAGAGGGGGGAAGAAAGGGGAAGTAGGAAAGAGGAAGGAGAGGAGGATGGAGAAAGGAGAAGAGAGGAGGGAGGGAAGGGAAAGAAAGGAGGAGAAGAAGGTTTGTTGTGAAATGAGGGAAAAGAAAGGGTAGAAGAGCAACCCCGAATGTAGTCAAAATGCCTTAATTTTAGGCGTTCTTGAAGAAAAATAGGTATATGTATCACCAATTATGTATAAGGGAATGTATATTTACATTTATAAGAAATAAAATTCAAAAAAAAATCAAAGAAAGAAAAAAGAAGAATTGTCCAGTTGTTTTGATAATCAGAAAGCTTATTTAAAATTTGCTCCTATTCAGCCTGCCTTCCTGCTTCCCTTGGTGGTAGACTGCTCCTGAATCTGGAGGATCCGCTCCACCTCCCTCACTGAGGGGGATGACAGTAATCAAAATCAGACAAGAGAGCTTGCCTTGCCCCCTTCCCCCCAAAAGCCAAGTTTCCATCCTTTAAATAATAATAATAATGATGATGATGATGAAATTCTGGGAATCGAAGTCCACACATCTTAAAGCAACTTATTTGAAGGCCTTCATTTGGGCTCGAAATAAATCAGAATTTAAGCTTAGGCTTAAGTGAAAATCTTAAGTTTTTATGGTGCATTGAAGCACCCGCTAAAAATTAAAATAGCAGCATTCAATTCAAGCACCCTGCAATAACTCAGTTTGTTTTTCTAAAAAACTAGGTTTCCCTCTTCCTCCAAGATTGCAACTGAGTTCAAACTGAAATAAATCTGGATTTCAGGTTAGACTTAAGTTCAGATTTAAAGGTGCATCAAAACAGCCATTAACAATTAAAACAGCTGCATTCAATTCAAGCACCCTGCAATAACTCAGTTTGTTTTTCTAAAAAACTAGGTTTCCCTCTTCCTCCAAGATTGCAACTGAGTTCAAACTGAAATAAATCTGGATTTCAGGTTAGACTTAAGTTCAGATTTAAAGGTGCATCAAAACAGCCATTAACAATTAAAACAGCTGCATTCAATTCAAGCACCCTGCAATAACTCAGTTTGTTTTTCTAAAAAACTAGGTTTCCCTCTTCCTCCAAGATTGCAACTGAGTTCAAACTGAAATAAATCTGGATTTCAGGTTAAACTTAAGTTCAGATTTAAAGGTGCATCAAAACAGCCATTAACAATTAAAACAGCTGCATTCAATTCAAGCACCCTGCAATAACTCGGTTTCTTTTTTAAAAAATGGGTTTCTTTCTTCCACCAGGATTGCAACCTTCACCCGAGTTCTGTCTGAAATAAATCTGAATTTAAATTTAGGTCTTAAGTTGAAACCTGAAATTTTTAAAGTGCACTGAAACAGCTGCTAATGGTTAAAATAGCCAGGGACCATTCAAGCACCCTTCGATAACTGGTTTTTTTTTTTTTCTTCCACCAAGATTGCAACCTTCATCCCAATTCAAGCCGAAATAACTCTGGATTTCAGCTTTGCCGGCCTTTTCAATGCTCAGTCAGGCTGGGAGAAGCAAGCCAAACTACTCACCTGCTCGGAGATACGATCTGAGTCTTCAGTAGCTGGGAGAGCGAAGTGAATTGAGGAAGCAGAAGTCTTGGATTTATAAAGCAGCCGGTGAATATTCCGTTGGCATCGAGTTTCTCCTTATTACGTGCCGGGGGAGGAGAAGGACCACCCTTTCCGCATGCCAGACAACAACTTTTGCAATGCTAAAGTTGTTCATGTGGCTGTTCTGACCTCAATATTGATACTGATTGTTTCCTAGTAAGATTTGATTGCTTATTTGTAGCCTATGACTATCATGAAGTGTTGTGCCTTATGATTCTTGACACATGTATCTTGTATTTTTATGTACACTGAGAGCATATGCACCAAAACCAAATTCCTTGGGTGTCCAATCACACTTGGCCAATAAGGAATTCTCTTCTCTTCTCTTCTCTTCTCTTCTCTTCTCTTCTCTTCTCTTCTCTTCTCTTCTCTTCTCTTCTCTTCTCTTCTCTTCTCTTCTCTTCTCCTCTCCTCTCCTCTCCTCTCCTCTCCTCTCCTCTCCTCTCCTCTCCTCTCCTCATCTCTCTTCTCTTTTCTTCTCTTCTCTTCTCTTCTCTTCTCTTCTCTTCTCCAATCCTCTCCTCTCCTCTCCTCTCCTCTCCTCTCCTCTCCTCTCCTCTCCTCTCCTCTCCTCTCTTCTCTTGTCTTCTCTTCTCCTCTCCTCTCCTCTCCTCTCCTCTCTTCCCTTCTCTTCTCTTCTCTTCTCCTCTATTTTCTTCTCCTCTCCTCTCTTCTCTTCTCTTCTCTTCTCTTCTCTTCTCTTCTCTTCTCTTCTCCTCTCTTCTCCTCTCTTCTCCTCTATTTTCTTCTCCCCTCCTCTCCTCTCTTCTCTTCTCTTCTCTTCTCCTCTCTTCTCTTCCATGCCAATGCCTATTCTATTCTATTCTATTCTATTCTATTCTATTCTATTCTATTCTATTCTATTCTATTCTATTCTATTCTATTCCATTCCATTCCATTCCATTCCATTCCATACCTTTCCTCATAGCTGGCTGGCTGCGCCATCATTGGGAAGGGGGTAAATCATTTGCTATTCATCCACAGAGATAATGGCCTTGTTTCCTTATCAGATCTGGGTGGATTTCCTCCTTCTAGAGGAGGAATGGTGTTTCTGGAGTCCGTCCGCTCAGGAAGCGGAAAAGAAAATGGAAAGAATAAGAATGCGGGGAGGCCTCGACTTACGACAGGTCGCTTAGTGAGGGTTTGACGTTAGCGTCGGCTGCTGGGCTCCCCATTTAAATTTGGGTTTACTGGGATGTTTTTCTAGGGCTCAGGCCAAGCTTCTGCTACTATTGACTCTGCTTATCGGAATCTGGTTGCAAAGGATGCAAGTGAGAATCACAGGAGTGCAGGATGCCGACCGGTACGCTCCCACAGAGAGGGCCTCCTCAGGGTGCCATCAGCCAAACAATGTAGACTGGGGACCCCCAGGGGGAGAGCCTTCTCTGTGGGGGCCCCTCCCCTTTGGAATGAATTGCCCCCGGACATACGAAGGATCCCCGACCTCCGTGCCTTCCATCGTGCAGTGAAGACCCTGTTATTCCAGCAAGCCGCTCTGATGGGATAAAGGATTTTAAATTGGGTTTTAAATGCGGTTTTAGAAATTGGGTTTAAAATGAGAGTTTTAAACTGGCCTATGATTTAATTATTTAATTTGCTTTTAAATTCTATTTTGTACAGTGTTTTTATCAAGGCTGTTCACCGCCCTGAGTCCTTCGGGAGAAGGGCGGTATATAAATAAAATAAAATAAATAAATAAATAAATAAATGCTGCAGCAGTCATAAGTGCGAGGACTGGCCATAAAGTGGCATCTGTCAGGGGCAAAGAATCAGGATCATATGTTAAGTTGCAGTTTAACATGTATTGCTTAAGCCTATGAAAGGGAATTCCAAAGAGTTGACTTGGGTCATTCGTGGCAACGTAATGATTCTAAACTGATAACCGGCTTAACTCCGCCCACACCCAGCTCTGCCTGCTCTTAGCCTACAGCATCGTAACGTCAAACGGCCACTAAACGGGTTTGTTCAGCTGTACATATATAGAAAGAGAAAGATAATCCTCCTTAAAATACACCCTGTATTTTGCCTCCTTACAAACAGCGCGCTCTAAGAACATTCGGCACTGCTATGGCTTTTGCTGTGGCTTACGCCACCTAGGTAGGTCTGGCATCTTCCGCAGCCCTCTGAAACTAGCCAGCTCCACTCCCCTATGCAACAAAAGTACACAATTGTCATGTGTGGGAGCATTCGTATGAGTTTGTGCACACCTATTCTCGTGCCTTCCGAGAACATACAGGCCACCCTTCCACCTCTCCTGATGGAGTACTCTCCTCCTGCAAAGAGAATTTCAAAACCTTGACTGTCTAACCTGGACACACTCAACAGATTAGGATCTAATGCAGGTACATATAGGACATTGTACAATGTTTCTCCTCTCTCAGGTCCATAAACATTAAGGCTTCACTCCGGTCCTCTGTCCAAGCGAGAAGAGCGATTTATCCTGATTGGCTGGCCGCCTGACAGCTGACTAGAAAAGGAGCTGTCAGAGGGAGAATCAGCTGTTCCCGTTACCTGAGCTGTCACTGATAGCCCAACTATTAGAACGAAATCGAAAGTTAGCTAAATGTTATTTCTGTCTCGCTTCCATTCTTCCAATGCCCTATTTATCCTACATGTCACCTAAGACACCAGCTGTGAGGCAGCTGTGTAAGAAGGGGCTTTTTTAGGGGAAGAACAGCGTTATAAATTGATTGGTACATTCCAGGTCAGGGGAGGCAGTAAAGGAGCTGTCATGCTAAAATTGGTAATGTTATTACGACCGGGGAGAGGCAACTATCTCGCCCGGGAAAACAGTTTGTAAGGTCCCAGAAGTTTCCCCGAGCCACTGAGATGCCAAAGGGAGAGAGACTCGAGACGAGGCTTCCCAAAAAGGTCAGCTTTGGAATTTATGGCCAAAGTCAAAAGGCTGAGGGGACAAAACTATATCCAAAACATAGAAATCAAATGCATGTCAGGGATAGCCCCACCCCTGCGAGAGTGGCTCAGAGCAGTGGGGAAATCTGAAGCGGTTTACTACCGGTTGGCTGGCCGCGCATGTACACCATGTGCCAAACGAGTGCGGCATGTGCAGTGCACACCAAACACGATCTCCAGGCGCGCAAACGCAGTGCGCCCCGAAAGGGGGCTGGGCAAGGTAAGCAGAACAGCACGCGGGGGGATCAGCCATTGCGCGCGTGGGAACCTCTGAAAAAACCTTTTAAAAGCAGTTTTTTACTACCGGCTCAGGAGAAAAGGTAGTAAAAAATGCCTTAAGAACGTAAAAAAAAGGCTGCGACAATCCCAGATGTGCCGCACCATCTCTTTTTCATTTTATTTTTTAAAAAAAGGTTAAACTACAAAACTCCTCCCTCCAGAATAAAAAATAAACATAAACGAAGAAAAACACAAAACAAAATTTCCAAATGTTAGTCTTGAAAACCGCAAAAGTGTCTGTATTCCAGAAGAAAGTAAAATTAAATCTCATTTAAGACGGGGTATTTTAAAAAAAACTCACAGTGGTCCAGAACAGAGAATAAACAGAAATAGCCGAATGGTAGCTTCTGGTTCAAATAGTTGTTTTGCTTCTATTTTTTTATGGTATTGAAGAAACAAAAGTGAATAAATCTCTGTTTTCAGGAGTCGAATGAATGAATCAATCAATCGATCATACTTTCCAGGTAAGTAAAGATGCTTGCAATGTCAAGTATTCCCTCTCCCCGGGGGTGGAAAGGTTTGCAGTGTGTTTGGGTGTAAGGGTGTGCGTGCATGTGGATATGTTCACTTGGAGCCAGGGGTGGGCTGCTGGGGGTTCGCAGGGGTTCGGCAGAACCTCTAGCTAAGATTCTGTGCCCTTTGGAGAAGCCCCAAATCCTACTCCTGGCTGGCCCCGCCCACCCCTCCCCCTTCCCCTCCGCAGAGTCCCCACGCAGCCCATTTAGGAGGCAGGTAAGTGCAGGGTGCATGCGGAGGCTCAGGGAGGGCGAAAAATGGCCTGCTGGAAGTTCAGGAAGGCTGGAAACGGGCCCGTTTCCACCCAATTCCACCTTCAAGAGGGCCTCCAGAGCCTGGTTAGCAGGGGTGAAATGCTCCTGGTTCGGACCGGTTTGGCCAATCCGGGAGCAATGGCAGCTAGAGGCTCCGCCCACCCACCCGATTGTTGTTACTTCCTAGCTTTACTTCCAGAGAACCGGTAGTAAAAAAGTGCTTTAAAAGTAAAAAAATAAAAAGTTCCGACGATCAGCTGAGCAATGTGATCATCAGAACCTTTTTTTTTTTTTTTTTTTTTACTTTTTAAGCTTTTTTTACTACCAGTTCCGGAGAAACAAAGCGCTTGGCTGCTCCCCCTTTTCACTCACCCCAAGCTTCCTTCTGCTCACCAGTACCCCTGTGTGCACAGCGTGTGTGTCTCTTTGCTCCTGGTCTTTCATCTGACTGTCAGCCTGACATCCCGTCCCCGGCTGGCTGAACCCGAGTTTGGGAATTCACCCCTTCTGGCCTTGCCTGGGCCCAGCTGGCCAAAGCTGCCCCCAGATTGTGCTCCTTGGGGGGTGGTTCCACTCTGGGGAGCTGCCTTGGGAGTCATGCGGTGTGACAGCCGATTTCCAGTGCTTTAGAAGGCCCCGGAGTAGATCTGGGTACTGCCATTCCGAGCCTGCGGGGGGCAACCACCGCCTCACCTGTTGTGCCTTGGGGGTCTCTGGGGCGGCCAGAACAGCCGAGACGCAAGCTCCCCTTCCCGCGGCAGCCGGGGCAAAGCGAGGCACCTAGAAGACGAGCAGCTGGGGTTGGGACATGTGATCATAGGAATGGTGCAAAGGTCAGAAGTTTGAGAAATGGTCATAATTGTGGTTGTAGGTCAACCTGTGTTTTGTAAATCAAGCCTGACCCAATCTCTAGTGACCTTGGGAAAGTCTTGGTGAAACTGGCCAGTAGTCCACCCTACAGGACCATTGGGGTGGAATAGAATAGAATAGAATAGAATAGAATAGAATAGAATAGAATAGAATAGAATAGAATAGAATAGAATAGAATAGAATAGAATAGAATAGGAGCTGGAAGGGACCTTGGAGGTCTTTTAGTCCAGCCCCCTGCTCAGATAGGAGACCATATCCCGTTACAGACAAATGGTTTTCCAATCTCTTCTTGAAAACCTCTAATGATGGAGAAGGAAGGAAGGAAGGAAGGAAGGAAGGAAGGAAGGAAGGAAGGAAGGAAGGAAGGAAGGCTTCCGTGTTGGTTGAGGTTGGAAGATCTCAAGAGATGGACTTTCTCCATTCCCCTTCTGGACGTTGCCATCAACAGCTTCCTTACAGCATTTTGGATTTTGATCCTGCTACTCGGAGTAGCATTGCCAGGAATGGGGGTAGCATTGCTGGGGAGGGGGGCAGCACTTCTGGGGAGGGGGACAGCACTGCTGAGGTGGGGGCTGGCAGTGCAGACGTGAGGGCCAGCACTGCTGATTCTTTGAGGACATCCTGGTGGACTTCAAGGAACCTGGGAAAGAGATGAAAAGAATAATCATCTATTGAACTTAATAGAAAATGAAGAGTAAATGGAAAAGGGGGATGGGAGGGGGGTAAAGAAGATTATAAGGATAAATGTACAATTTTGATAATAATAGTGACAGATTGAATAAAATTGAAAAGAAGTTGAAAAGAAAGTCTGTGAAAGAAAAGGTTTCTGGGTTCGAGTGGCCCGTGGCCCGATATGCACACAAATGCACTAGCATGGAAATTGACTGAGAAGTCTTGAGAAACTACTTTTAATAAAAACACATAAAAACAAAACCTACAAGAAGTCATCAACAGCCTACAAGATTCTCCTCTCAGCAAATTCCATTAGCTCTTATCTTCTTCCCAAACATGGGAGGCTCTCTGTGTTCTTTGTCTGTCTTCTCAGGAGCAAGGTAGTGACTCAGCTCATTGTAGTGACTTCAGCTCTGGAGGTCTGCGTGAGAGTCTCTGTGAAAGAGCTTGACTTCAGCTGCTCTGATCTGGTTGCAGTCCTGCAGCTACTTATATACGCATCCCCGACAGTTGGAAAGTGCGGGAAACTCAGAGCCAGGGAGCTGTGCTCTGATTGGTTCATTCAAACAGTTCAACCAATCAATCAATTAATTGCAGTAAACATGCTGAGAGGTTTTTCCTCTCACAATCCCCTTCTCTGCAATAACTGATTACAGAAATACATGTACATACAAGTCATGAACATATACATTACAGTAGTACAAAATACAATCTTACATGGTCATAGATATCTTACCCAAGAGATATTGGCGTTGATCCCTAGGTAATGGCTTCGTGAGCAAGTCTGCTATTTGTTCCTTTGTCTTGCAGAAAACTGTCCTAACAAAACCTGTTCTGGTCAATTGCCTAACATGCTTATACTTGATGTCAATGTGATGAGACCTCTGTCCCACTGCATCAGCCTGTGATATATTGGCAGCAGCCATATTATCCTCATAAATGTCAATAGGATACACTGGTTCTTCCCACAAGTTTATTAGAAGATCGTCAAACCATACCAGTTCGTTTGATGCTTTTGATAAACACACATATTCTGCCTTGGCAGTGGAAGTTGTAATTAACTTCTGTTTACCTGAGTACCAATGGATGGGACTCCAATTCAGGAACATAACATAACCTGAGGTACTCGTCCTGGACTTAATGTCCCCCTGCCCAATCAGCATCTGCATAACAGCATAAACTTGGTTTATCTGATATATCTGGCTCCAATAGAAGTGAATGCTTAACAGTGTTCTTTAAATACCTTAAAACTCTTTCGATTCCACTCCAATGGTATTGAGTGGGATTCTCAGAATGCCTGGACAGAACATTTACGGTCAGACTAATATCTGGCCTAGTCCAGCTTGCAATATACAGCAATGATCCTATCACTGACTTATATAGTATCTTCTGCTCAAAAGGTTCACTTTCAGCATACATATTCTTGAGGAAATCTGTCTGCATGGGTGTGTCACAAGGTTTGGCCTCTGTCATGTTGCATCTTTCTACCAATTCTATAATCTTGTCCTGTTGGGAGAGTTCATACCCCTTCTCCGTTTTTATGAATTGGACTCCTAGAAATTTATCCATCGGACCCAGAGGCTTTAGGGCAAAATTCTTACTTAACTCCTTGGAAAACATCTTACATCTATCCTCAGACTTGCAGACATACAAAATATCATCCACATAAACCAGAACTGTTTCTTTAATACCCTGGTGGTTTTTAATGAACACACATTCGTCAGCTGATGAGATTGTAAAACCCATCTGTTTTAAACTACTGGTAAGGCATGATGGCAATCCAGATGGCAATCCAGTCTCTTCTTGAAGCTTCCAGTGATGAAGTTCTCACAACTTCTGAAGACAAGCTGTTCCATTGGTTGTGACAGGTTAATGATTTAAGAACTGACCAGCTGCTACGATGATGTACTGCTAGGAATGAGTCAGCAAGGTTTTTGGGCTGATATCACTTTAAAAGCCTGTAATAAGAAGAGGCCCTGTTGGGGCATATCTCTCTCTCCATGTATGCTTCCATGCTGTAATTTAATAATCTCAATAGTCACACTGTGTGCACTCTGACAGGTTGATTGTTCTCACCGTCAGAAAATTTCTCCTCATTTCTAGGTTGACTATCTCCTTGATCAGTTTCCATCCATTATTCTTTGTCTGGCCTTCGGGGGCTTTGGAAAATAGCTTGAGCCCCTCCTCTCTGTGAGAACCCCTCGAGTATTGGCACACTGCTATCATGTCACCCCTGGTCCTTCTCTCCACTAGACTAGCCATGCCCAGTTCCTGTAACCATTTTTCATATCTTTTAGTCTCCAGTCCTCTAACCCTCTTTGTTGCTCTTCCCTGCACTTTTTCTAGGGTCTCAACATCTTTTTTATTAGTTTGGTGTCCAAAACTGGATGCAGTACTCTAGATGTGGTCTTACTAGGGGTTTACTGAGTGGTATTACTATTTCGCATAATTGTGATTGAATCCCTCTGTTAATGCAATTTAGAATTGCATTGGCTTTTTTGGCTTCCACAACACACTGTTGGCTCATATTTAATTGATTGTCCACTTAGAACTTCAAGATCACTCTTAGTTACTGCTATTAAGCCTTGTTTTTCCCAATCTATATGTGTACTTTTGGTTATTTTTACCTAAGTGTAAGACTTTACTTTTCTCTACATTGAATTTCATTTTTTTTGTTAGGGCCCATTGTTCAAGTTTGTCAAGATCCAGATGGATCTTGAGCCTATCATCTAGGATGCTAGCTATTCCTGCCAGCTTAGTATCATCTGCAAATTTGATAAGTTCCCCTTCTATTCCCTAATCTAAATCCTTTAAGAAGATATTGAAGAGTACTTGGCTTAAGACGGAGCCTCGTGATACCCCACTGCTCACTTCCCTCCACATAGATGTAGAACCATTAAGGACTACTCATTGAGTACAATTTGTCAGCCAGTTACAAATCCATCTGGTGGTGATGCTGTCTATCCCACTTTTTTTTTAGCTTACCATGAAGTAAGTTGTGATCTACTTTGTCGAATGCCTTGCTGAAGTCTAACTAAACTATGTCCACAGCATTTTGCTAGTCTACTAATTTAGTCACCTTGTCAAAGAATGAAATAAGACTGGTTTGGCATGATTTGTTTTAATCAACGCATGCTGATTAACTAAAGAAAGCTGGTTGCAAAAGTCAGTTGCAATAGTCAGATTTGCAACATTTTGTTTGGTATGGTGTATTCGGGCAAACTCGAGCACATCCTGCTATTGGAAATCCTGGGAAGGAAACATAAAACAAAACAATTATTAACAGTAACAAAGAATTGATCGATAGTTGTTTTTGAACAAAATGCTAAACCCACATTGAACACAGTTTGAGAAGATTTATACCCAAATAAGTTTTATTCTTTATAACGTTTCCGTCTTTTCTTAAACATTAACAATGGGATCTATGGCAATTCCTCGTGGCCATCTCGCCTGGCCATCTCGCTTTGGCAAACTCACAGAACCACTCACTGCAGGACAAGAGTTACATTAATATCAAAGAAATGGTGGTATAAAATCATTATAGAAAAGATGTAAAAGGATGGACAGAATGAAATGTTAGTAGCAAATATATTCTTACTTTTTTGTAGGTTATATGTGTGTTTTTCTTTTAGCCAGGTTTTTCCTAAGTAGCCAAGATTTTTCTACAGCCCTAGCTCAGTGGAGTTGGCTGCCTGCTGGCTGCCAGAAAGAAAAAGCCCAGAATTGAGTGGATGTGACTCCACTGAGCTAGGGCTGTAGAAAAATCTTGGCTAAGTAGGAAAAACCTGGCTAAAAGAAAAACAAAACAAAACAAAACACACACACACACACACACACACACACACACACACACACTAAGAATTGTCCTAAAGATGCGAGTTCCAGGTGTAGTTATAGAAGAAGCGATAGAAATCACGATCCGGAGATCGTGATGTCTATCGCTTCATACATACATATATGTATATGTATAAATATATATATGTATATATATATTTTCTTCTAGCCAGGTTTTCCCTACGTAGCCAAGGGAAAACCTGGCTAGAAGAAAAACACACATAAACCCTACGAAGAAGTAAGAAAATTGATATATATATATATAGTTAATATTTCGGGTTTCTTCCCGTGTAATTGTGGATATATCCCTAAAAGGGTAGAAGCGACGTTTCGACAGAATCCCATCTGCCATCATCAGGCTTATGTCAGCAGTCATTTTGTACTAACTGCCATTGGTATTTCAAATCTGGTGCTGGTATTCTGGGATGGCTCCACCTTTTCATTCTGATTGGTTGGGAGTCCCAGTATGTGTTTATTGGCTTGGCTTCGGGTGTATGGTCGGTTTTTCTCCACTAGGTGGCAGGGCTTCATCTTTGTGGCTGGTTTGAATATGATTTGGTTGGGATTTTTTTAATTAATGTTTGGTCTATGTTTTATATATGGTGTTAAGATTCGTCTATCTATGAGAGCAGGTTTCCAAATAGTAGGCAGACGTGAAGTGTCATCCCGTTTATTCATGCAATATGGTCTTTTTTCTATTTCTATTGCTTCTCTGATTATCCTGCCATTGAGATGTTCTATTTTTGCAACTGTTTTTGTTTTATTAAAATTAATGTTGTGTCCTGTTGTATTTATATTGTTGAACTAATGATGATGTGTGTTCTTGTTTTTGTATTGAGTTTCTGTGTTCCTCGATGCGCACACTCATTCTTGGTTGAAGATGTTTTGCTAAATATCTGGCTAGATTTTGTGAAGGTGAGCCTATGGAACTTACTATGGGCCTGAGAGGTATTCCATCTTTGTGTATTTTTGGGAGGCCATACAGTTTTGGGCATTTTGAAGATTTTTCTCTGGGAATAATTTTTTGTTGGATTTCTTTACTTATAGTACTTGATTTTATCTTTATCTTCGTGGTTTTTTCTAGATATGTTGTTGGGTCTGTGTTTATGGGTTTATATGTGGCGTCTTGAAGTAAGTCAGACAGTTTCTTTTCATAGTCCACTGTGTTCATTACTACTGTTGCATTGCCTTTATCTGCTGGTAATATCATTATGCTATTATTGTTTTTTAAAACTTTCAGTGCTTTTTGTTCTTCTTTTGATAAGTTGCTTTTAGGTGGTTTACCGTGTGCTTCCTGCCCATCAACATACATTGGACAGACCAACAGAAGAATGAGTGTGTGCATCGAGGAACACAAAAACTCAATACAAAAACAAGAACACACATCATCATTAGTTCAACATATAAATACAACAGGACACAACATTAATTTTAATAAAACAAAAACAGTTGCAAAAATAGAACATCTCAATAGCAGGATAATCAGAGAAGCAATAGAAATAGAAAAAAGACCATATTGCATGAATAAACGGGATGACACTTCACGTCTGCCTACTATTTGGAAACCTGCTCTCATAGATAGACGAATCTTAACACCATATATAAAACATAGACCAAACATTAATCAAAAAAATCCCAACCAAATCATATTCAAACCAGCCACAAAGATGAAGCCCTGCCACCTAGTGGAGAAAAACCGACCATACACCCGAAGCCAAGCCAATAAACACATACTGGGACTCCCAACCAATCAGAATGAAAAGGCCATCCCTACACGGGAAGAAACCCGAAATATTAACTATACACACATACATACCCGTGAAAATTTATATATATATATATATATATATATATATATATATATATATATATATATATATATATATATATGTCTTTGGTTATTCGGGTCTTCTCCCGCGTAAAATTGGAAGTGTCTTGGCGACGTTTCGACCCATACATAAAAGGCACCACAGACAGAATCAGCAAGATCCTCCACAAACACAACATCAAGACAGCATTCTGCACAAACCGAAAAATATCCACCATCCTAAGGAACCCCAAAGACAAAATTGAGTTAGAAAATCAAGGAGTATATGAAATCCCATGCACCGCCTGCCCTACCACATACATCGGACAAACCAACAGACGAATAAGTGCACGCATAGAAGAACACAAGAACTCAGTCAGAAAAGAAGAACCAACTTCTTCCCTGGTCCAACACCTTAAAGCCACAGGACATGATAATGACTTTAAAAAGACCAGAACTATCGCCAAAACGGAACACTTTAACAACAGAATAATCAGAGAAGCCATCGAGATAGAAAAACGCCCACACAGCATGAACAAACGAGACGATACCTCCCGCCTACCAGCCATTTGGAAACCAGCCCTTATTGACAAACGAGTCCCTAACACGACGAATGACACCAAAGACCTACATATAAACACCCGCGAAAACCTGAGAAAACAAATATATATATATTGTTCGTCAGCTAAGCGTTTTGTTCTGGAAATGAGTGTCTTGGCTACAGAGTTGATCTCGGCAGGGTGGTGGTGTGAGAGTGCGTGCAGCATGAACAAACGAGACGATACCTCCCGCCTACCAGCCATTTGGAAACCCGCCCTTATTGACAAACGAGTCCCTAACACGACGAATGACCCCAGACCCACACTCACGAGAGCCACACAGGATGTCACCACCACACATCCACGCAGAAAGCAGACTCAAACCCACACTGATAATGAGCCACGACCAAGGACCAGAAGCCAGACTGCAGCTGCATCATTAGCCACTTTAAACCCCTCCAATCCATACATGAAGCAGACTGACACCCACCGTGAAGAGCTCGCCCGGCCACAAACACGAAGCCAAACAACAACAACGCAGCTCACCAGCTCAAATCCCCCTGCAACTCAGACTAAGCTGAGCACAACCAAGCCCCCACCCAAACAGAACACACCCCCAGCCAATCAGAGCACAACCAACCCCCCACCCAATCAGAACACAGCCAAGTTCCCACCCAATCAGCTCACACCCCCACTAGCAGTTAAAAGGAAGAGACAGCTGCGATCTCACATTGCTCCTGGAAGCACGAAGCCGAGAACACCAGCCTGAAGATGACGAATGAGACTTCGTCGAAACGTTGCCAAGACACTTCCAATTTTACGTGGGAGAAGACCCGAATAACCAAAGACCTACATATATATATATATATATATATATATATATATATATATATATATATATATATATATATATCTCAATTTTCTTACTTCTTCGTAGGGTCTATGTGTGTTTTTCTTCTAGCCAGGTTTTCCCTACGTAGCCAAGGGTTTTTTGTAGCTCCAGCTCAGTAGAATCTCATCTACTCGGTTCTGGGCTTTTTTCCTTTCTAACACCTAGCAAGCTCTGACTGCTAGGTGGGAGACCTAAATAGATCCATTTCTAGCTCGTTAGCTGTCGTCAGTAGGCCACACCCACCTCCTCCCTGTAAAGGCATAGTATCAATTTTCTTACTTCTTCGTAGGGTCTATGTGTGTTTTTCTTCTAGCCAGGTTTTCCCTACGTAGCCAAGGTTTTTTTTGTAGCTCCAGCTCAGTAGAATCTCATCTACTCGGTTCTGGGCTTTTTTCCTTTCTAACACCTAGCAAGCTCTGACTGCTAGGTGGGAGACCTAAATAGATCCATTTCTAGCTCGTTAGCTGTCGTCAGTAGGCCACACCCACCTCCTCCCTGTAAAGGCATAGTATCAATTTTCTTACTTCTTCGTAGGGTCTATGTGTGTTTTTCTTCTAGCCAGGTTTTCCCTACGTAGCCAAGGTTTTTTTGTAGCTCCAGCTCAGTAGAATCTCATCTACTCGGTTCTGGGCTTTTTTCCTTTCTAACACCTAGCAAGCTCTGACTGCTAGGTGGGAGACCTAAATAGATCCATTTCTAGCTCGTTAGCTGTCGTCAGTAGGCCACACCCACCTCCTCCCTGTAAAGGCATAGTATCAATTTTCTTACTTCTTCGTAGGGTCTATGTGTGTTTTTCTTCTAGCCAGGTTTTCCCTACGTAGCCAAGGTTTTTTTGTAGCTCCAGCTCAGTAGAATCTCATCTACTCGGTTCTGGGCTTTTTTCCTTTCTAACACCTAGCAAGCTCTGACTGCTAGGTGGGAGACCTAAATAGATCCATTTCTAGCTCGTTAGCTGTCGTCAGTAGGCCACACCCACCTCCTCCCTGTAAAGGCATACTATCAATTTTCTTACTTCTTCGTAGGGTCTATGTGTGTTTTTCTTCTAGCCAGGTTTTCCCTACGTAGCCAAGGTTTTTTTGTAGCTCCAGCTCAGTAGAATCTCATCTACTCGGTTCTGGGCTTTTTTCCTTTCTAACACCTAGCAAGCTCTGACTGCTAGGTGGGAGACCTAAATAGATCCATTTCTAGCTCGTTAGCTGTCGTCAGTAGGCCACACCCACCTCCTCCCTGTAAAGGCATAGTATCAATTTTCTTACTTCTTCGTAGGGTCTATGTGTGTTTTTCTTCTAGCCAGGTTTTCCCTACGTAGCCAAGGTTTTTTTGTAGCTCCAGCTCAGTAGAATCTCATCTACTCGGTTCTGGGCTTTTTTCCTTTCTAACACCTAGCAAGCTCTGACTGCTAGGTGGGAGACCTAAATAGATCCATTTCTAGCTCGTTAGCTGTCGTCAGTAGGCCACACCCACCTCCTCCCTGTAAAGGCATAGTATCAATTTTCTTACTTCTTCGTAGGGTCTATGTGTGTTTTTCTTCTAGCCAGGTTTTCCCTACGTAGCCAAGGTTTTTTTGTAGCTCCAGCTCAGTAGAATCTCATCTACTCGGTTCTGGGCTTTTTTCCTTTCTAACACCTAGCAAGCTCTGACTGCTAGGTGGGAGACCTAAATAGATCCATTTCTAGCTCGTTAGCTGTCGTCAGTAGGCCACACCCACCTCCTCCCTGTAAAGGCATAGTATCAATTTTCTTACTTCTTCGTAGGGTCTATGTGTGTTTTTCTTCTAGCCAGGTTTTCCCTACGTAGCCAAGGTTTTTTTGTAGCTCCAGCTCAGTAGAATCTCATCTACTCGGTTCTGGGCTTTTTTCCTTTCTAACACCTAGCAAGCTCTGACTGCTAGGTGGGAGACCTAAATAGATCCATTTCTAGCTCGTTAGCTGTCGTCAGTAGGCCACACCCACCTCCTCCCTGTAAAGGCATAGTATCAATTTTCTTACTTCTTCGTAGGGTCTATGTGTGTTTTTCTTCTAGCCAGGTTTTCCCTACGTAGCCAAGGTTTTTTTGTAGCTCCAGCTCAGTAGAATCTCATCTACTCGGTTCTGGGCTTTTTTCCTTTCTAACACCTAGCAAGCTCTGACTGCTAGGTGGGAGACCTAAATAGATCCATTTCTAGCTCGTTAGCTGTCGTCAGTAGGCCACACCCACCTCCTCCCTGTAAAGGCATAGTATCAATTTTCTTACTTCTTCGTAGGGTCTATGTGTGTTTTTCTTCTAGCCAGGTTTTCCCTACGTAGCCAAGGTTTTTTTGTAGCTCCAGCTCAGTAGAATCTCATCTACTCGGTTCTGGGCTTTTTTCCTTTCTAACACCTAGCAAGCTCTGACTGCTAGGTGGGAGACCTAAATAGATCCATTTCTAGCTCGTTAGCTGTCGTCAGTAGGCCACACCCACCTCCTCCCTGTAAAGGCATACTATCAATTTTCTTACTTCTTCGTAGGGTCTATGTGTGTTTTTCTTCTAGCCAGGTTTTCCCTACGTAGCCAAGGTTTTTTTGTAGCTCCAGCTCAGTAGAATCTCATCTACTCGGTTCTGGGCTTTTTTCCTTTCTAACACCTAGCAAGCTCTGACTGCTAGGTGGGAGACCTAAATAGATCCATTTCTAGCTCGTTAGCTGTCGTCAGTAGGCCACACCCACCTCCTCCCTGTAAAGGCATAGTATCAATTTTCTTACTTCTTCGTAGGGTCTATGTGTGTTTTTCTTCTAGCCAGGTTTTCCCTACGTAGCCAAGGTTTTTTTGTAGCTCCAGCTCAGTAGAATCTCATCTACTCGGTTCTGGGCTTTTTTCCTTTCTAACACCTAGCAAGCTCTAACTGCTAGGTGGAAGACCTAAATAGATCCATTTCTGGCTCGTTAGCTGTCATCAGTAGGCCACACCCATATCCTCCCTGTAAAGGTACAGTATCAATTTTCTTACTTCTTCGTAGGGTTTATGTGTGTTTTTCTTCTAGCCAGGTTTTCCCTACATATATATATATGTAGGTCTTTGGTTATTCGGGTTTTCTCCCGTGTAAAATTTGAGGTGTCTTGGCAACGTTTTGACGAATTCTCATTCGTCATCTTCAGGCTGGTATTTTCGGCTTCGTGCTTCTAGGAGCAATTTGTGTGATCGCAGCTCGTGTGATTGCTCCTAGAAGCACGAAGCTGAAAACACCAGCCTGAAGATGACGAATGAGACTTTGTCGAAACGTTGCCAAGACACCTCCAATTTTACGCGGGAGAAAACCCGAATAACCAAAGATCTACATACAAACACCCACGAAAACCTCAGAAAACATATATATATAATAAATAGAACTGTTAAATTGTCCTGCAGCGAGTTTATCCATGGCGGGTTGACCATGGTGAGTTTGCCGCAGTAAATTGATGGTGGCAAGTTGCCCCATTCCATCCACAATGAGCTGAGAATCAGTGTCCCACTAGATAATTGACAGTGAAGCTGAAACTAAATTAATCAAGTAAAAATAGGTGATCTCCAATTCTCAGCTGTATTTGGGAGCTCTAGTTTCTATTCAAGAAGAAAAACTGTGAGAAAGAACAGGAACTTTTCTTACGGTCTTTTGGTCTCTCAGTATAACAGAACTTTTGTTCTTTCGTACATTTTATCTTGTAATCACAAAGAAATCTGCGACACTCGAAACATTTCAGGCTCTTAACTGCATGGAAGAAATAAAACAGAGCAATCTTACTTTGATATTTATTTCTTAGCTCTCATCTTACTATGCATTGGATAATAGATTATTGAAGAATAATAGCAAGCATTTCACTAGACAGACAATTAAACAGTCTGCAAACAGGGAGCCTCTAAGTTGTAGTCCCACCTTAGCCCAGAAAGCCATTTTGGTGCCTCTGGGCCAGTCAATCTTTCTTAACCCAACCCACTTCACTGGGTCATTGCTTGAGGAAGAAGGAATATGAGGTGTGTTCCCCACCTGGGTTTATTATTAAAATAAGGAATTAAGATTTAAAAGAACATCTTTTCTTGAAGAGGCCGTAAAATGTCAACAGATAAGAACTTGACGTTGGTCTCTGTTTGGAAGCTAAGCAGGGTTGGGGCTGGTTAATTCTTGGATGGGTGACTCCCAAGGCTGCAGGCTAGACTGAGGAGTCTCAGAAATGACAGCAATGGCCATTAATCTAATGTTGCTGTCAAGGAAAATCCATGCTTGACTTGAAAGGGGTTTCTCTGATCCCCTTTGATTGTACCACCGAAAATGCGGAATGTCCTCAAAGCCAGAGGGAGGCAGATGGAGGACAAAGAAAAGGAAACATTTTTCCTCTCACTCCCAAGAGTAATGCATGGAAGAATTCACTAGGCAAAGGAACCTCTACTTTCAGAGGCAGTCTACCCCAGAATAACAGCTGGGCCAGCTGCTGTCCCAGCTATGAGTTTCTCTTCAAATTGGGAACTCCTCTTCCCTCCTAAAGGCTCCCGTGGACCCTCTTTAGGCAGAGCAGAAGAGTGAAAAAGTCCCACCACCAGAATGGAGCACAACGGCTTCAAATATCAAACTTCCCACAGTCGGTCTTTGATCATCACCCAAAATCAAAGGTTCAGGAGCCTACCTGGGTCCTTGCACATGAATGTGACCAACAGCAACGCAAATAGCAAAGCTTTCATCTCGCAATCTTCTCTCCAGCCTTCAAAGTGCGGTCCAGGATGGGAGAAGGCAGTTATATATACCTCTACCCCACCTTCTGGGGGCTGGAGATCCAGGTTCAAGAGTCAGTATAGGCATTTTGGGGAGTGTAAAGCTTTCTCAAATTCATTGGATAAGCTGAGGTTCGTGGCCAAGATGTTAGGCAGATAGCAAGCAAGAGAACACTTTGCTTCAACAGTTGGGTTCTGGATGGCCTTTATACGCTTGCGGTGTCCCTGCAGAGGTTTATTTCTTTATTTAGGGAATTTATATTGCCGCCTATTCACCCATGGCGACTCAAGACAGCTTACAGAATGTAAAACCACATTTAACACAATAAAAACTAACAAAAAGAATCAAAGAAATGTACGATATAACAAAATCATCCATCACCTCCCATCCACCCCCTTTCTTGGTGACAGCAGATCACCTGAGCCATTTAATGGGCTCCATCCCACTCTGGGTTCCCCAGGCCCACTGGCAGAACCAGGTCTTCAGCGCCTTCTGGAAGAGTATCAGAGTGGGGGCCGTTCTAATCTCTGGGGGAATAATGTTCCAGAGAGAGGGAGCCACCACGGAGGAGGCCTTCTTCTGGGTCCCGTCAGATGGACCTCCTTAGGGGACGGGACTGGCAACATTTCTTGCCTCCCTGCTCTGATGGGATGGGTAGATGTGACCAGCAAGAGACGGTCCCTCAGATCACCTGCTCCCAAGTCATGAAGGGCTTTAAAGGTGACAACCAGCATCTTGAATTGCACCCGGAAGCAAATTGGCAACCAATGCAGCTCCTGCCAGAGTGGAGATACATGTGCGCACCGGGATCTGCAGAAAACCATGCGGGCCACTGCATTTTGCACCAACTGGAGCTTTTGGATGCTCTTCAAGGGCAGCTCCATGTAGAGCGCATTGCAATAGTCAAGATGGGAAATGACAAGGGCATGAGTGACTGTGAGTAGGGAATGTTATATCCTAAACCAATCAGAGTAGAATGATTCACTTTAGTAGAAAAAGATGCATCTGAATCAATCAATCAAAAAGAGCCTGGTGGCGCAGCAGACTAATAGCCTGTTATTAACATTCAGCTGTCTGCAATTAAAGCAAGATCGAATCTCCCCAGGCTCAAGGTCGACTCAGCCTTCCATTCTTTCTAAGCTAGGTAAATTGAGGACCCAGTTGTGGGGGCAATAAGCTGACTTTGTATAAATATACAAAAGTATGAAGGCTATTGCTTAATGCACTGTAAGCCGCCCTGAGTCTCCAGAGAAGGGCGGCATAAAAATCAAATTAAAAAAAAAAAATGCAATATTTGGCTGCTGTTCCAAAGTGGCTCTTGCTTTTTCCAGCTCTTTTCAAGCAAGACTGACAGCTGTTTCTAATTTTTCAGCAGTTTCATATGTCAACTATTCTCTGGACCAGGTGAGCATTGCCCAAGAAGTAATTTCACATCTGCACTTTAATTTAATTTAATTTTAATTTTTAATTTTTATTGCATTTTTATACCGCCCTTCTCCCGAAGGACTCAGGGCGGTGTACAGCCATAATAAAACAGTAGCAACACAAAAATTAAAAACCAATTAAAATAATTCAATCATTTGGCCATAATTAAAACCCCAAACTAAAAACCATTTAAAAACCCATTTAAAATCATTGTTCTGTCAGACCGGCTTGATGAAATAGTAGGGTCTTCAGAGCGTGACGGAAGGCGCGGAGGTCGGGGATCCTTCGTATATCCGGGGGCAGTTCGTTCCATAGGGCAGGAGCCCCCACAGAGAAGACTCTCCCCCTGGGGGTCGCCACTCGACATTATTTAGCCAACGGCACCCTGAGGAGGCCCTCTCTGTGAGAATGTATCAGTTGGTGGGAGGCAATCGGTGGCAGAAGGCGGTCCTGCAGATATCCAGGTCCTAAGGCATGAAGCGCTTTGAAGGTGGTGACCCACACCTTGAAACGCACCCAGAAGACCACTGGGAGCCAGTGCAGCTCGCGCAAGAGAGGTGTTACATGGGAGCGTCATGTCACCCCCATAATCACTCGCGCGGCCGCATTCTGGACCAGTTGGAGCCTCCGGGTGCTCCTCAAGGGGAGCCCCATGTAGAGAGCATTACAGTAGTCCAGATGGGAAGTTAGGAGGGCATGAGTGACCGTGCACAAGGCGTCCCAGTCCAGAAAGGGACGCAACTAGGAAATCAGGCGAACCTGATAAAAAGCCCCCCTGGCCATGGCCATCATATGATCGTCTAAAGACAGCCGTGTGTCCAGGAGGATGCCCAAGTTGCGAGCCCTCTCTGAGGGGGGCAAGATCTCATCCCCAATAGCCAGCGATGGAAGCAGCTTGCTATACTGGGGCACCAGAAACCACAGCCACTTGGTCTTGGAGGGGTTGAGTTTGAACCTGTTTCTCCCCATCCAGATCCGCACGGCCTCCAGGCATTGGGACATCACGTCAAGGGCATCGTTGGGGTGGTCCAATGAGGAGACTTTTGTTCTGTCCCCGTACCACGCACACACCCAACCAGCCAGTCGAGGGTTAAATAAACTCTTCAAACACTCAACATCAGTGATAAGGAACTTGGCAGCAACTCCGTGGCTGCCTGCCAAGAGTTTTTACTCCGATAACACAGACAAAAATACACACAGTTTGAATAGTTCAGTTTGTAATTAAATCCACAGCAAATAGGCATTGTGTCCAAAGGTGCAAAGTGACTCGCCAGAGATTAGCTTTGTCCGTCACAGAGTCCGAATGGCCACCACACTCCCTTTTATAGCCTGTGGGGTGTGGTCCAGTGACTCAGCTTAATCTCTGGCACGCCTCCTTTTCTGCTGCGCACGCTTGTCTCTCCGATGCTGGCATGGGTCCAACCACAATGTTTCTTCGTCACTATCCGACGGCTCAGAAACACCTGGCTCCTGGCCAATCTCTTCTCCTTCGGGAGACACCTGAGGCATTGCCAGAGAGGAGGGTCCTGGAGAGGGAGGCCTGGCCGTCTCCACTCCTTCATGTTCGGAGCCTTCTTCCTCTGATAAGAGGATGGAGCCACAACAACTTTCCCAGGATGCAACAAGAGCAGATTTTAGATTTGCAGAGATTAGATTGGCTTTGTATTTTTTATTTTTATTTTTATACAAAGCCCAAACTCCACCAATTGAGAGCCAACTGAGAACCTGCTGTCAAGCTTCCAAGTAATAAATCCCCAGAATGAATAATCCATCATATTCAATCAAAGTCCGTTTATTAGGAACATATCAAATTGGCAAGGTCTTGGTGTAATTCTGGCTCTGACTGTTAGATATTGAATAGACGGGCAAAGGAACCAATTAGGAGCCCATAGCTAGAGCGGGAAAATCAAGTGCGCGTCAGTGGCTGAAGCCGCAGACAGCTCCCATTTAAAAAGAGCTGCCGTGGCTTGCATCAGCATTGTTGTTACTGGAGCTGAATAAACCTGTTGACTTTGCCGGATGTGACCTGTGTCCTTTGTCTGAACCCACTATTCAACACTGGTGACAAAGGTGGGCTCTTCGGAAGGACAAGAGGCACGAGGCTGAACAGACACTCCACGTGGCAATCGACGGCCATCGAACTCAACAACCGGCCAGCACAAGATGTCTTTGATAATTACACCCACACCATTCAACCCAGCGGGAGAAAACTAGGATTCCTACATGGAATGTTTCCACATGTTCCTGGAAGCCAACAACCTCTTGGGCCTTTCTGAACAAAGGAAAAGAGCACTATTCCTCACAAACTGCGGAGCCGCCATTTTTAAAATAACAAAAGCCCAAGCCTCATCAGCGGAATTGAGAACTATGACCTGGCCAGCGTTACAAAGAATTCTCAGGGCACTCTGCACTTCCCAAGTATCATCCCTCAGGAGATGACACGAATTCTACTGGAGAGACCAACGGGAAGGAGAATCCATCAGCGAGTTCATTGCAACCCTGCGTGAAATAGCCACCACCTGTGACTTCTCCAACCTGGACGAAGCGATGAGAGACCGGTTCATATTGGGACTGCGAGACCCCACGCTACAAAGCCAATTGCTTGTGAAACCAAGAATAATATTCCAAGAAGCCACGGAAGAAGCGACAGTGACCAAAGCATCACAAACATCCGCAGCCATGATGAAAACAATGAATAACTCACCGCAAGCAAAGGAAGACACTACCATCCACTATGAGGACGCTGAGACAGAATCAAAGGACGGAGACGAGGACGAAGTACATCATCTCCATTCGGAAGAGAAAGGGAGAACACAAGAAAAAAGGGGAAAAAAGACTTCTGGTGTGCTGGATGTGAGGGAAACCATCCCAGGACTGAGTGCAAATTCTGAGATGCCATCTGCCAGCGCTGCAACCAAAAAGGACACATCGCAAGAGCCTGCAGGGCTTCATAACCAGTTTCCCACAGATCCAGACAATCCAGCCCTCCGCAACATTCCAAGAATCCATGGAAGAAGCAATGGCTATTTCTCTTTTCTACAATATGGAAAACCTACAAGGGTATTGCATACATGTCTTATGTGGTTTTATGTATATAAAGAAGTTTTGAATCCTGCAGAATTTTCTGATCATGTGTGCTGCAACAAACTCAGACAACCTTCACTAGGTTCTTCATTCAATAAGAATACAGTGACATCACTTCTCTGTTCTTCCCAGTTGTTCCACTTGGTAGGCCAACAATTGCAATAAGGAAACATTTTCTTTTGTATATTTTTAACATAGACCTGCCCGTTCTTCATTAGGCAAGGTCAACTGAAACGGAAATAATCTGTGTTTATTTACCTGCTAAAGTACAATGTGAAATATTTCCATTTAACCAATGAAGTTATGCCACCTTTCTGTTTTTCTCAACTATCACTGTTGTACATCATCAATAATGACAGCAAGGAAAGGTAAAAGTAAAGGGCCTAGAGCAGTGATGGCTAACCTTTTTGCCATCACGTGCCAGGAGGGGGGGGGGGCGCATGCATGCCCACACCCATAATTCTATGTGTCCTCTGGAGGCCTCTCTAGGAGTCTCTGGAGGCTGGGGACAGCAAAAAACATCACTTCCTGTCCAACTGGGAGTTGGAAAATGGGCCGTTTCAGGCCTCCGGAGGGCCTCCGAGGGGTGGGAGGCTGTTTTTGCCCTCCCCAGATGCATAGAGAGGATCTGGAGCCAGGTGAGAAAGAAAAACGGGCCTTCCCCACCCCCCCAGGCCCTCCGGAGGCAGGAAACAGCCTGTTTCCCTACTTCCCTACTTCCGGTGGGCCCAGAAGGCCCGAAAATCAGTTGGCCGGTGCGTGCATGCATGCCAGAGCTGAGCTCGCATGCCCACTGATATGGCTACGCGTGCCATAGGTTCACCATCACAGGCCTAGAGGCAACCCAAACCACTCTGAAACTAAACTAAACCAACTAAATAAGGGGTATCAAACTCTGGCCCAAGGGGTGCTTAGATCTTGGCCATGGGGCCGCCCTGGAAACAGTGAAGGACTGGCCCACAGAGCCTATGCCAGCAAAAAATGGACCTTGGGAGAGCCACACATGGCCTTCCTGAGCTCTGTTTTTGCTGGCAGAGGCTTGCAAAAGATTTCAGTAAGGCATTCGACAGAATAGACCACAACCCACTTCTCGGTAAGGTAGAAAAATGTGTAATAGACAGCCTCACCACCTTATGAATTTGTAATTGGCTGACAAACCATACTCCATGAGTATGATAGCTGTGTTCCAGTATTTGAGGGACGGCCACAAAAAGAGTGTGTCAACTTATTTTCCTATTCATCCTGTTGTTAAGCGAGAGAGTTGTGAAGTGAATTTTATCCCGTTTTATGGCCATTCTTGCCACAGTTGTTCAATGAATCTCTGCAGTTGTTAAGTCAGTCACACAGTTTTTCAAAAAAAAAAAAAATTGACGTTTCTTGTAAGAAGGTTGCAAAAAGTGATCAGGTCACCTGGGCATTCTGCAACTGTCTTAAATATGAGTCAGTTGCCAAGCATTTCAATTCTGATCACACGACCATGGGGATGCTACAACGGTCGTAAGTGTGAAAAGCAGTTGTAAGTCACTTTTTTCAGTAACACTTCAGTAATGTGTTTGTAACACTCATTAAATTAACAGTCATAAGTCAAGGACTACCTATACAAGATTCTTGATCAAGGTGAGTGAATTCTGCATTTAACGAGTGGAGAAAAATACACATCACTCTTAGGCTTAGTCGTACTGGGAGGTGCACCCAGAAAAAGGGCTAAAATCCTTTGTCAAAACTCTTGGGTTAGTTTTTGAGCAAGACTTGCTCATTAAATCAGTCAGGTTGTAGCACCAAAATAAGCCCGTGAGCTCCATCCTTTCAGAGTCAGGACAGAGATAGGAAAAAGCCAAGTGAAACGTGGGGACAGAGAAAGATTTAACAAACTTTGCATTCAACGAATAGGGCAATCACCACAACGAGGAAAACCTTGGTTGTTCTTACAGAAGCTACAATGACAATAAGATGCTTTTCTTCAACATTTGCAAACGTTGTCTTGAACCGATAGCTGGAGGTCCTCTTTTAAGCTCCATTAAGCTTGGAGGGACACCAAGTCTAGCAATTAAAGCATTTCCTCAAAGTTCTTTCATACAATTCTGTAACAAATCATGTTCGATATCCAGTCAGCCTGAAGAACCAAAATGCAGGTCGGGGAAAGGCAATTGGGGAGGATCAGAAGCAGATGTGGTCAGAGGCCAGGAGAAATGTGGATGTCAGGTGCCCTTCTGGGGTGCTGCCATTCTGATGGAGGGCGAGGCTCTGGGGGGGAGCATTCTTTGCATGCTTTCATTTTTGCTGTAACCGCATGGGAATTGGAGAGGGGGATCATCTCAGAGACAGGATGGACTTTCTCCCAACCACTTCCCTCCTTTCTCCAAGATGACCTGTTACCTCATCTGTGCCTCAGAGTTCTCAAAAAAACCCTGTGACTTTACATTGGCTGCCGGTGGATTGGTGAAGGGGGTGGTTGGGGCCGAGTGGGAAGAATAGATTGGAGATTTATATGGGACTATTAGATTCCACTTGGATTTACTGCAACGACTGTCCCTTAATCAAAGTTCTTTTGAAAACTGTTTGCAGTCAAGAGGGATGCTTTCACGAGGAGACTAGCTGGGGTAGGTCCTACAATGGGGAAGAGAAGGACTGAACTAATTTTGCATTGAATATTTTTCTGAGAGAGACTGCAATGACAATAAATATTCATGTGGTGGGAAGAGCAAAGATGAGGAGTACAGACTGCAATAAAACAAATCTACCCCAAACAACAATCTTGGGCAGTAAGAAAACAATAAGACTGCTAGAATAGGTGGTAACTGTCTCAATACGAGTAACTGCAAGAGGGGTCTTGGAGTCCTAGTGGACAATCACTCAAATATGAGCCAGCCGTGTGCTAGAGCAGCCAAAAAGGCCAACACAATTCTAGGCTTCATAAACAGAGGGATAGAATCGAGATCATGTGAAGTGTTAATACTGCTTTATAAGGCCACACTTGGAATATTGCGTTCAGTTTTGGTCACCATGATGTAAAGAAGATGTGGAAACTCTAGAAAGAGTGCAGAGAAGAGAAACAAAGATGATTAGGGGACTGGAGGCTAAAACATATGAAGAACGGTTGCTGCAACTGGGTATGTCTGGTTTAATGAAGAGAAGGACCAAGGGAGACATGATAGCAGTCTTCCAATATCTCAGGGGCTGCCACAAAGAAGAGGGAGTCAAGCTATTCTCCAAAACAGGGCAAAAGCAATGGGTGGAAACTAATCAAGGAGAGAAACAACTTAGAACTGAGGAGAAATTTCCTGAGAACAATTAATCAGTGGAACAACTTGCCTGCAGAAGTTGTGAATGCTCCGACACTGGAAATTTTTTTTTTATTGAAAAAGTTTTACAAATACAAATTTTCCCCCTTCCCCTCCCTAGCCCTCCCTTACCCTCCCCTCCCCCCATGGCTTCCCCAGGATGAAATCCGAATCCAAATCACATTGTATAATACTTTACCGCCCATCTACTCTACCCCCCTGTGTAGTATACATTTCTTCCTGACATTCTAGTATTCTATCCCCTATATTCTATACATTTCTACACAACATTCAACTAAAAGTTATCTAGTACTTCCTAGTTTAATATTTATTCTGCACATAATCTATCCATTTCCTCCACTCCCACATAGATCTCTTGGGTCCGGTCTTTTATGTATGCTGATATCTTCACCATTTCTGCGAAACTTGCCACCTTCAGAGTCTGTTCTTCAATAATAAACATAACATCCCTTTTGTTTCACCCACTTTCCTGCAGGTCCACCATATATAATAATTTATAGCATCTAAACAATCACATCAAATCCTTCTTCCAACAGTGTATTTAATGTCTTTAGTTGCCATCTGCTCCCATCATTGAAGAGTACTTCTATATATAACCCCCCCCCGTGACTTTATATTTTTATTCCGTATGATATCTTCTATAAAGTCTTTCATCTAGATTATTAATTCCATCGACCATGTTAGGGTAACAACCAGATCAACTGCAAATGCCCTTGTTCCGTAAACCTCTTGCCTCATGGCTATTCCCTTCAACGTACAAATAATCCATCTTTTTTTTTTAAATCTATAATAGAAAGTTCCAATTCACTCGATTACAGGCCTTCTCCACATCCTAAAACACCAGCACTGCAGGGATCTGTTTATTCTTCTCAAGATAGTCCAATAAATCTATAATTTGCCTCACATTATCTTTCATATATCTGCCTTCTATAAATGCTGCTTAATCATGAATCAGTTCTTGGATAACTGGCATTAATCTGTTGCAAAAGAGACATTGATCTAAAATTTTCTAGTTTTGTGGAACCTGCTTCTTTTCTTGCCTTGTGCTGGCTTAGACCTCTGCTGTTGTTGTTTTTCTGGAATTTGTTTGTAGGCTGATCGAGTTATACGCTGATCTTTAACTTTGTATGACATCAGATCAAGATCCAAAGCCACTTCTCTTGTATTTTTAAGTGGTCCACCTATAACCTTTAAAGGAAGATCCGGGGACGGCTCATCCAAAAAGCCCCCTGTGGTTCCTTGTATTTCCATTGGCTCCATCTCCATCTGCTTCCACTGGACTTCAATCTCTTGTTCGATTTGCTTTTCTTTATCACCCTCCTGTATTCCTAACACTGAAGATATATGTGGAGATGTTGGGCCAATTTTAAAAACATTGAGATAAAATTCTTCTGCTTTTTCAACAGTATTTAATCGATATCTTTCTCCTTGATACCTCAATATTATGCCAATTGGAGCATCCCATCTAAATGGAATTTGTTGTTTCTTTAGTTCAGTCACCAAAAATCCAAAATCCTTTCTGTCTTTTAGCATCTTAGGCGGCAGCTTTTTATAAATCCCAATCTCCCTTCCATCCACTTGTAGGGTAGAAACAAAAGACTTTTGCAAGATGTCATGTCTTATTCTTCTATCTGTAAAGTATATCACTACATCTCTGGGCAATTGCCTTTGCCTTGCCACCCAAGAATTCACTCTGTAAATCTTGTCAATTTTGGACAAGACCTCTTCAAGGCTAATCTTTAGCATCACAGCCAAAGCATCAGCACAAATCCTTCTCAAATCTCTGTTGTTTTCCTTTATCTCCCCCAGTCTTACAGCAAACTCCATAAATTTGAATTGCATCATTGTCATTTCATTTTCAATCCTTTGCATTTTATTATCCACATTATAAATCTTATAATCAGCTTCCTTCATTTTAGACTCTACTTCTAAACTAAATTCTTCCATTTTTTTTATCAATCTGGACAATTACTTCTGAGAAGCCAGTCAGAACTGTCAAAATATCTCGCTTCATCTTATCGTACTTTTCTTGAACCACCTCCTTAGTTTCCTGTTGAAATTTTTCAAACTTCTGGTCCATAAGCACATCTTGTTTCATCAGAGCCGCAATAATAAATTCCTTCAAGTCTTTAAAATCAATCTCCTGTCTCTGGTTCTGAGTCTGCAAGCTTAAAAACTGCTCTTGTGACTTATGAGTGGGGGAACCCCCCGCCCCTACAGCTTTGTTGTCTGGCTTTGAAGCCATTCTGCCACGCAGACAAATTCTTTTTAAGAAGGAAGTCTTCTCTCCCTTTTCACCACCACAAAAGTCTCTAAGGGAGAGAAAATATAAAAACACTTTGGAAAAAAAAAACTTTTCCCCTCTCTTCTAGACAGCACCGTTGCTTTAGATACTTTGTAGCATACTAAGACAGTCAGGCAAATCCACTTTCGCTTTCAGCTTTTTTCAAGCCGCTAAAGCCGGACACCATTTTAAACTTTCACTCTTTCTCTTTCTCCATTCTTAGAATCAATCACAGGGCTATTATAAATACTTGCAGTTTTGAGTTCCAGATCCAGATTTCACCCTGTTTATTTTTAATAAATCTTTTGACTTTTGCTGATTACGTTGGTCACGTCGTCTGGCTCTGCAACATGCAGAGTTCCTCCGGAGTCTGGAGCTTCGGCGAGCTGAATAGGGAGCCTCATCCTGCTTCCTCCCCAGAAGCAAAAAAGACACTCTGGGGACTTCACAGGGGCTCTACCTGATTTCACCGGCTCTCCTCATGTTTCCTCAAAGAAACGGAGTTTTTCGAGCCACCTCTCAGCTGTGGAGGCGGCTCTTTACTGGCGGCAGGGCTGGCGGTCTTAAAAGACCGTCTAGCGACGATGGCGGCGCCAACCGGAAGCCTCCGACACTGGAAATCTTTAAGAAGATGTTGGATAAACATTTTTCTGGTGTAGGGTTTCCTGCCTGGGCAGGGGGTTGGACTAGAAGACCTCCAAGATCCCTTCCAACTCTGTTATTCTATTCTATTCTATTCTATTCTATTCTATTCTATTCTATTCTATTCTATTCTATTCTATTCTATTCTATTCCATTCCATTCCATATTGTATTATTCTATTCTATTCTATTCTATTCTATTCTATTCTATTCTATTCTATTCTATTCTATTCTAAATGTTATAGAGCTTCCTGCTTGAGTGGGGCATTGGATTAGGTTCAACCCTATCTGTGGAACTTTCTCCTCTCAGTTACTGTACATCATCCCATCGATTAGATCCCACCCCAGTATAAATTTAGGAGGTGATCAGAACCTGGGACTGGAATACACGGATAGGTGATTATGCTTAGGCCTGTCAGGGATAGGAAAGGATTGGAGCAGGTCTTCAACTTCCATGTTTTCCTCCAACCCACTGTGCTTCTAAAGGATACTTAGGTATTTATGGCCCATCTGGCAGACCTGCACCCATTAGAGAAGGAAGAGAACTTTGGGGGTTTGCATGTTGTGCACCTAAGCTGCCTGATGTGAGAGCTGGAAAGCTGCCAGTTTAAAAATCTCTATTTTAACTCAATCCTGCCCTCTGCTTTGGCCATGGGGAGGGATTGAGGTTCTCTGAAGACTATGTTTAGCACAGCTCCTGATAGAGGGATTCCCCTTCTATTTTAATCTCCTGGATTTCTTTAAGAAAAGACACACAATGCCATTCAGTGTTAGTGTGTTTTCCTGTCATTTGTCCCAGAAGGGCCATGCATGCTTCTAACTGTCCTGCCTGTCAAGTTTCAAGGTCGTCTCAAATAAATTGCATTTCAAACAAAGTCTTTGAAGAAAAAACTTATTTATTAAGCACGACATTCTGACCCGACTCCAATCAAAGCCAACACTGACTTCCAGCCCCAAAACCCTCCCTTTCTGTTCCCCACTCCCCTGTACTCATTGGCCATCTTCCAAGTCATTCTACCCCTAATCTACTCCAGCTCAAAGGAATTTCCCCCCTCCCACCCCATCTCCTAGGGGATATTATCTCCAGGGAAAATAAGTAGGTGAAAAGTCAAACGTCCCTTTCCAGACGCCTTTGCTTCTCCTTCTTATGTCAGCACTAGAGGAAATGCAGCTTGAAGTGCTGACATCGCCCCTGTTGGAGACTGAATCTGAGGGGAAACATGAGCTGGAATCTTATCCGACAGGGATTGATCGATGGCTTCGTTGGCTTCGGAGGAAAATGGGGAAGGGTAGGACCAGTAAGGCTAAGGTAGAAAAAAGCTTGTAGACCAGGAAAAAAGGGAGCGAGGGAGAGGTGTCAAAAAAAAAAAAAAGCAGGACAGGAATTATGGACCGTAAAGACTACAAGCATAAATCTGCAAGGATGGTCCATGATGGAGGACAGAAAAACTCAAAAGGATATTTTAGAATGGAATAAAGTAGAATAATAGAGATGGAAGAGTCTAGTCCAACCCTCACCCAAGCAAGAGATCCTGCACCATTTCTGACAGATGGCAATCCAGTCTCTTCCTTTTTGGGCCAATATCACCTTAAGAGTCTGGATAGCTCAACAGACAGAAGCACTGTAATTTAACACCAGCTGCCTGCAATTAAAGTAAGATCGAATCTCGCCAGGCTCAAGGTTGACTCAGCCTTCCATCCTTTCTAAGGTAGGTAAATTGAGGACCCAGTTTGTGGGGGCAATAAGCTGACTTTGTATAAATATACAAAAGTATGAAGGCTATTGCTTAATGCACTGTAAGCTGCCCTGAGTCTCCGGAGAACGGCGGCATATAAATCAATTTTTTTTTTAAAAAAAGATCCCGTAATAAGAAGAGGCCTTGTTGGGGTGTATCTCTCTCTCCGTGTGTGCTTCCGTGCTGTAATTGCTGATTGCTGTTTCTTTGAAGTCTGACTAAAGTATGTGTATGTATATATTCCTTGTAGATAAAACCACTATTTAAATACAAACCACTATTTATTATATTTTCTCCCCTGGGTTGTCTCACATAGTCACACTGTGCACAGTCTGATAGGTTGATTGTTCTCACTGTCAGAAAATTTCTTCTTATTTCCAGGTTGAATCTCTCCTTGATCAGTTTCCATCCATTATTCCTTGTCTAGCCTTCAGGTGCTTTGGAGAATAGCTTGACCCCCTTCCTCCTCTCTGTGGCAGCCCCTCAAATATTGGAACAGTGCTATGATGTCACCCCTGGTCCTTCTCTTCACTAGACTAGCCATGCCCAGTTCCTTTAACCGTTCCCCATATCTTCTAGCCTCCCATCCCCTAATCAGAGGTGGTATTTAGCGGGTTTGCACCAGTTCACGTGAACCGTTGGCAGAAATTTGGCCAAGGTCGCCAAACTGGTAGCAATGGCCAGCTGGCCACACCCCCAAACCAGTCCCCCGCTCACTGCTCACTCACCCAACCTGCCATGTTTCTCACCGCCATTTTCTTCACGCACGCACATCCCATTGCCTTGCAAGTCCAATGGGATGTGCATGCGCAAAGAACATAGCAGTGAGGCAGCAGTTTTTTCCACGACCTCTGGTAGTTTTTGGTGGTCTTGCCGGCCACTTTCCAGCAGCTGGTTAGGGTTAGGGTTTTGGTCGGGGGCCGCTGAAAAATCTGTTCAAGGTAAGCAGCCCCAACAAAGAGGTGGTGGGTGGAGGAAGGGGGGCTGGGCTGGAGCTGCTAAAGTTGGGGAAACAGGGACAACTGGCGAATGGAGGGCAGGGGTAGATATGTGGAAATTCCAAAAATTTTCCTACATTTTCCTATGGGTGTGGTTAGGTGGGGGGTCATGTGACTGAGTGGGCATGGGCATGAGTGACATCAAGCTGGCCACACCCACTCAGTCACATGCCCCACTGAACCAGTAGAAAAATTTTTTAAAGTCCACCACTGCCCCTAATCCTCTTTGTTGCTCTTCTCTGCACTTTTTCTAGAGTCTCAACATCTTTTTTATTAGTGTGTTGACCAAAATTGGATGCAATATTCTAGGTCTGCTCTTACTAAGGGTTTATAGAGTGATATTAGTACCTCATATGATTGTTAGTACCTCATGTGTTAATGCAATTTAGGATTGCATTGGCTTTTTTGGCTGCCGCCACACATTGTTAGTTCATATTTAATTGGTTATCCACTTAAGACTCCAAGATCCCTCTCACAGTTACTGCTATTAAGCCTGGTTTCTCCCAATCTATATGTGTACTTTTGGTTATTTTTACCTAAGTGTAAGACTTTACTTTTCTCTACACTGAATTTCATTTTGTTAGTTAGGGCCCATTGTTCAAGTCTGTCAAGATGCAGATGGATCTTGAGCCTATCATCTAGGATGTTAGCTATTCCTGCCAGTTTAGTATCATCTGCAAATTTGATAAGTTCCCCTTCGATTCCCTAATCTAAATCATTTATGAAGATATTGAAGAGTACTTGGCTTAAGACGGAGCCTCGTGATACCCCACTGCTCACTTCCCTCCATGTAGATGTAGAACCATTAAGGACTACTCGTTGAGTACAATTTGTCAGCCAGTTACAAATCCATCTGGTGGTGATGCTGTCTATCCCACTTTTTTTTTTAGCTTACCAAGAAGTAAGTTGTGATCTACTTTGTTGAATGCCTTGCTGAAACTATGTCCACAGCATTTTGCTAGTCTACTAATTTAGTCACCTTGTCAAAGAATGAAATAAGACTGGCTTGGCATGATTTGCTTTAATCAACGCATGCTGATTAACTAAAGAAAGCTAGTTGCAAAAGTCAGTTGCAATAGTCAGTTGTGCAACATATTCTTTCGTATAAGTCTGATTTCTTGCAAACTTCAGCACATCCTTTGTATTCTGGGAAGGAAACATAAAACAAAACAATTATTAACAGTAACAAAGAATTGATCAATAGTTTTTTTTTCTGAATAAAATGCTAAACCTACATTGAACACAGTGTGAAAAGATTTATATCCAAAGATGTTTTATTCTTTACTATGTTTCCATTTTTTCTTAAACATTAACATAGTCCACAATGGGGTCTATGACAATTCTTCATGGTCAACTCGCTTGGCCATCTTACTTTGGTCAACTCGTCACAGGACCACTCACTGCAGGACAAGAGTTACATTAATAACACAGAAATGGTGGTATAAAATCATTATAGAAAAGATGCAAATGATGGACAGAATGAAATGTGGATGGCAAAAATTATATTATTTTTTTTATTTTAAATAATTAAATAGAGCTGTTAAATTGTCCTGCATTGAGTTTTTCATGGTGAGTTGACTATGGTGAGTTTGCTGTAGCAAACTGATTGTGGCAAGTTGCCCCATTCCATCGACAATGGGCTGAGAATCAGTGTCCCACTCAGTGGTGAGTTGCTACTGGTTTGCACCGGTTTGCACAAACCATTCATGAAAATCTGTCCAAAGTTGCCGAACTGTTAGTGATGTCCAGCTGGCCATGGCCCCGAACTGGTCCTCCAGTCACCGCTTGCTCACCCCGGCTGCCATGTTCATCAACACCATGTTCTTCACACACGCACATCCCATTGCCTTGTAAGTCCAATGGGATGCGCATGTGCGAAGAACATGTCGACTGCAGCAGCTTTTTCCACCGGTACTTTTCGGTGCCCTGTGGAGAAAGTGGCTGGAAAGAAGTCTTTTTGGAGGATTCCTGGCCAGTCACTTTCCAGCAGCAGCGGCTAGCTGGGGGCCACTGAAAACTCGGGTCAGCTTGCCTTCCTGACTCTGGACCAGCCGCCACGGAAGGTAAGCAGCTGAACAAAGAGGCAGTGGTGAGGGAAGAAGGCAGGCAAGCAGGCCTGGCCACAGGGATCGCTGGGAAGGCAGGCAAGCATGTCGTGGCCGCCCGGCTAACTAGCTCCCTTCCCTGCGGCCCTGCCATGCTTGCTTTCCTTCCGGCCTGGCCAGTGGGTTGGCGGGTGGCCCTTTGAGGAGACAAAGCCACTGCACTGGAGCTGAGAGGAGCGGGGGCAGTGGCAGTGCTGCGGGAGGACAGCCGGATGTCCCAGGGCTGCTGCACATGTGCATTGCATGTGAAGGGAGGCAGAAAATGTGCCTCTGAGGAAAAGAGGTGGTGGTGTAGCCCTGGCTGTCACCCGGGAGAGGACTGCAGAAGGGGACACACACACACACACACACACACACACACACACACACACACCTGTCGCCCCTGCTGTCACTTCTTTTGCTGTCGGCTTCTCGGCGCTCTTAATGTCGATCTTGAAGAGCTAGAAGATGTTTCCTTAGATCTCCGCCAAACTCATTGTTGGAGCATCAGTGTTCTAAGAAAAAGTCTTCTTGCTCTTCACGATCAACTTTAAGAGTGCCAAGAAGCTGACAGCAAAAGAAGCAGCGGCAAGGGCGACGGATGTGTGATGTGTCCCTCCGTGGCCTTCTCCTGGGGGACAGGGCTTCGCCGCCACCTCTTTTCCTCAGAGGCGCAGGTTGCAGTTATCAGGAAGGGAGGAAACGGCACCTGATTCCACTCCCGGGACAGGAGAGGCGAGGAGCAGCTGCAGCTGCAAAGTTGGAAGCTCTTGGAAGTGGAAGGGAAGGCGGGAGGGAAACGAATCTCTTCTTGGTCCTCGGGCGGGGGGGGAGTTTGTCAAAATCCCCCCCTGTTTTACCTGCATCCATTCTCTCCCCCGTTAGTCACTTCCTCGTTCTTTGTCTGACCTGGCACTCTTACCACAGCGGTACTCCTGCCTGGCAGCTGCTTGCTGAGAAGCCCGTGGAAGGGCAGCCGAGGGGCAATGCCCCTCTGGGATTGAAAAGCCCCCTTTCTGCCTTTGTCAACAACTGTGCTGAGGCCCCTTAACTCCCAGACCCCCGCCATACCCAAATCTTCTGTTTGTGGGGAAGTTGCAGGGGGTGATGGGGAAAACTCAGGCCGTCTTCGCCTCCCAAACTACAGGCAGCAACATCTGAGCCAGGTGAGGTTTTTCTGCCTTGCAAGAGATACAAGAGGCCTGGCCTAACCTCTCTTTTAAACTTTTAAACTTTTAAAATTCTTTAATATTTTTTTTTTAATTTGATTTATATGCCGCCCTTCTCTGGAGACTCAGGGCGGCTTACAATGCGTTAAGCAATAGCCTTCATCCTTTTTGTATATTTATACAAAGTCAGCTTATTGCCCCCACAAACTGGGTCCTCATTTTACCCACCTTAGAAAGGATGGAAGGCTGAGTCAACCTTGAGCCTTGGAGAGATTCGAACCAGCAGAAATTGCAGGCAGCTGTGTTAATAACAGGGTGCATTAAACCACTGTACCATCAAGGCTCTTTTTAAATTAAAATTTTAAATTTGTCTTAAGAATTTGGGGTGTTTTAAATTTCATTTTCCAGGCCAAATTATTTAATTGTATTTTAATGCTTTTTTAACATTTGTATTATATGTATTTTATCTGGCTGCTCACCACCCTGAGTCCTTCGGGAGTAGGGTGGTGTACAAATTAAAAAAATAAAATAAATAATAAGAGACGGTAGCCCTCCAGATGCAGGGGGCCTGGAACCTCCAGCCATCATTCAGAGACCAAAGCCCTGATCGGAGGAGTTTGTGGTTTGATGGAATGATTAAAAGAAAGGCTGTTTTTCTAGATGTGAAGGATCACCCCCGTTTTCCAGTTTGAGCTGCTCGGCAGGCAGGCTTTTATTTTGTCAGCCCAAGGAGCCTGTAGTACAGTGGACTGATGCACTGTTATTAACATCTGCTGCTTGCAATTACTGCAAGTTCAAATCTCACCAGGCTCAAGGTTGACTCAGCCTTCCATCCTTTCTAAGGTAGGTAAATTGAGGACCCAGATTGTGGGGGCAATAAACTGACTTTGTATAAAATATACAAAAGTATGAAGGCTATTGCTTGACGCATTGTAAGCCACCCTGAGTCTCCAGAGAAGGGCGGCATATAAATTAAAGCAAAAAAAAGGGGGGGAGGTGGAGGTACATAGGAAATCACCCTGTCTCTGCAGCATTGGTCATGTGACTGAGTGGGCATGGCCAACTCACAGCAAGGTGCTGCCCCACCTTGCCAAGAGTGACTTCGAGTTGGCCACGCCCACTCAGTCACATGACCACCAAGCCACGCCCACCAAACAAGCCCCACCCACAGAACCAGTCGTAAAAATATTTGGAACCCACCCCTGGTCCCACTAGATAATTGACAGTCAAGCTGAAACTAAATTAATCAAGTAAAAATAAGTGATCTCTGATTCTCAGCTGCATTTGGGAGCTCTAGTTTCCATTCAAGAAGAAAAACTGTGAGAAAGAACAGGAATGTTGCTTACCACCGGGATATGTCTTAATATAACAGAACTTTTCATTTTTTGCACATAATTTCAGGTGACGACAATGAAATCCGCCACACTCAAAACATTGCAGACTCTTGACTGCATGGAAGAAATAAAACAGAGCCATCTTACTTTGATATTTATTTCTTGTATCTCGTCTTACTATGTATTGGATAATAGATTATTGAAGAATAATAGCAAAAATTTCACTAAAAGACAATTAAATGTTCTGCAAACAGGGAGCCTCTGAGCTACAGTCCCACCTTAGCCCAAAAAGCCATTTTGGTGCCTCTGGGCCAGTCAATCTTTCTTAGCCCAACCCACTTCACTGGGTCATTGTTCGGGGAAAGCAGAGAGAGAAGGAGTATGAGGTTTCTTCACCACTGTGGGTTTATTATAAAAACAATGTTTAAAAGAACATCTTTTCTTGAAGAGGCCGTAAAATGTCAGCAGCCAAGAACTTGAGGTTGGTCTCTGTTTGGAAGCTAAGCAGGGTTGGGGCTGGTTAATTCTTGGATGGGTGACCCGCAAGGCTGCAGGCTAGACTGAGGAGTCTCAGAAATTACAGCAATGGCCATCAATCTAAGGTTGATGTCAAGGAAAATCCACACTTGACTTGAAAGGGGTTTCTCTGTTCCACTTTGATTGTACCATCGAAAATGCTGAATTTCATCAAAGCCAGAGGGAGGCAGATGGAGGGCAAAGAAAAGGAAACATTTTTCCTCTCACTCCCAAGAGTCATCCATGGCAGAATTCACTACATAGAGGAACCTCTACTTTCAGAGGCAATCTATCTTAGAATATCAGGTGGGCCAGCCGCTGTCTCGGCTACGGGCTTCTCTTCCAATTGAGAACTCCTCTTTCCTCCTAAAGGCTCCCGTGGGCCCTCCTTAGGCAAAGCAGAAGAGTGAAAAAGTCCCACCACCAGAATGGAGCACAACGGCTTCAAATATCAAACTTCCCTCAGTCTGTCTTTGATCATCACCCGAAATCAAAGGTTCAGGAGCCTACCTGGGTCCTTGCAGATGAAAGCCACCACCAATAACAATGCAAATAGCAAAGCTTTCATCTCGCAATCTTCTCTCCAGCCTTCAAAGTCCAGTCCAGGATGGGAGAAGGCAGTTATGTACACCTCTACCCCGCCTTGTGGGGTCTGGAGATCCAGGTTCAAGAAAGCATGGAGGCTTGGGAAAGAAGGAAGTGGTAAGGGAGGTGATCTCGTTATCCCTGCTACCAAAAGGGAAACTGGATCACACCCAATGAAGAATCAACTGGTCTCTGTATTGGAAAAACAAGATGCCATTCCATGTGGAAAACGTGCCTTCTGGACAATTGCCATCTCTTCCTGAATTTACAGAAGGTAGCACAACCTGTGCGGAGAACATAATCAAACCAATTCAAAATCATTACCTTGAATTCCCTACAACAGGAGAAATGAACCGAGCTGATTGCTGGTAAAGCTTGAATGATTTTATGCTTTCTGGCTCGATCCCAAACATGTTGCCTAAGTATTGCACATATTCTCAAAATTGCTACTTGATCCATATGCAAAATTCGCTAGAAAAGCAAAGGATGAATCAATGTGGACATTTTTTAAAGTGTAAAATCAATTAAATCAAATCAAAATGATAAATCAATCTGAATCAATTGGATAAGCTAAGGCCCATGGCCATGATATTCAGGACTCAGTTCTGTTCACTTCTCCTTGTCAGGTTTTGATGTCATCTCAAATAAATTGCATTCCCAAACAATCTTTGCTGAGATATTCGTTTATTGAGTACGACAGATCTGGCCCCAACTCATCGTAGCCGATACTAACCTTCTGACCCCAACCCCTTCCCTTTCCGTTCCCCAATTCTCATTTTCTCATTGGCCATCTTCCAAGTCAGTCTCTCCCCAGCTCCTGACTTCAACCCACAGGAATGTCCCCCCTCCCATCCCATCTCCTAGGAGATATTATCTATAGAGAAAATAAGTAGGTGAAAAGTCAAGCCTCGTCTTCTGTCTATGGCAGGTTTTTTTTAAAACTCTCAGCAGCTCAAATGAGCAGTTGGCCTCCCTCTCCATGCCAGAAGATGCTTTCCCCTTTGCCTGAAGCTGGACCCCACCTTTGTTCTACTGCTGCATCTCCCTCGTAGCTCCACACCCCCTGAGCTTGCCCATCGCACGCTGTCAGGCAGAAGCACCAGAGGTAGTATTCAGCCGGTTCAGACCGGTTCAGACCAGTTCGGTAGCCCTGGCTCTATGCCCTTCTATTTAGGCACATTTTTTAGACCAGGCACATACGCGGAAGGTGCGCAAGTGAGCAATGTGCATGCGCGGAAGTATGGGTGGTGGCTAATTATCTGATGTAGCCAAAGGCCCAGGACAAATGGTGTGTTAGCAAATGGGCCAGGATGAAGGGCATGGGGCAGAGGGCCGGACGACCATTGGCCAGGGCGAATGACCAGGGAGGGCTAGTGGAGGGTGAAAGCTGGCTGTAAATGGGTTGAGGCAGAAAGCTGGAAGTGAAGGAGGCACAGCCAAGAATTCAAGAAGAGATAGCAATTGTCCAGGAGCCCATGTTTTGCATGTGGAATGGTAGCTTCTTTCTTCAATATGGAGACTGGTTGGTTCTTCATCTGGTCTAATCCAGTTTGCTCAGTTGTTCTTAGAGACACTACAGTGGCAATAAGATTTTTTTTAAAAAAATGATTTATATGCCGCCCTTCTCCCGAGACTCAGGGCGGCTTACAATGCGCTAAGCAATAGCCTTCATACTTTTGTATATTTATATGAAGTCAGCTTATTGCCCCCACAAACTGGGTCCTCAATTTACTTACCTTTGAAAGGATGGAAGGCTGAGTCGACCTTGAGCCTGGTGAGATTTGAACTTACAGTAATTGCAGACAGCTGGTGTTAATCACAATGCTATCAGTCTGCTGAGCCACCAGGCCCTTATTTTTCTTCAACATTTCCAAACTTTGCCTTGAACTGATAGCTGGAGATTCTCTTTTAAGCTCCATTAAGCTTGGAGGTACACCAAGTATGGCAATTAAAGCATTTCCTCAAAGTCCTTTGATATAATTGTGTCCCAAATCATGTTATATATTCAGTCAGCGTAAATCTCCAAAATACAGGTGGGTGGGATCAGGACAGATGTAGGAGAAACGTGGGGCAGAGAAGGATTCAACTAATTTTACATGGAATGTTTTTTCTTAGAGAGACTACAATGACAATAACTGTTCATGTGTTGGGAACAGGGGTGGGTTCTAAAAATTTTTACTACCGGTTTTGTGGGCGTGGCTTATTTTCTGGGCATGGTTTGGTGGTCCTGTGACAATTCTTTAGGATTTAGCAGAGGTCCTGGTCTACCAGGCTTTTAACTGCTTGCAGAGCTGTACCGGTCTACCCATTTGTTCTTGGAGGCACCGGTTTACCCATTTGTTTTTCAAGTGCACTGGTCTACCACCACACTGCCTTTTAACACTGATTATTTATTTATTTATTTATTTTATTTATTGGTTCGATTTATATCAGCTGTAGGGTGGTCCTTTCAAGCCCCGCAGCAAGAGTTTAAACAGTTTTTTTTTTCCTTCTAGACGATCATTCTGCTAAACGGTGGAAATGTCATCAGATACTTGGTTCATATTATCATATGTGGTGGACATGCCCCAAAGCAACAAGATATTGGAAAAAAAATACACACATCATTGGAAAAAAAGGATAAAGCGACATATATATTTCTGTTGGGCATTTTGCTGGATAAGTATAACAAGAGGAATACATATTGGATTCTACATGTATTAACTGCAGCTAGAATGGTATTTGTACAACAATGGAAAAGTGAAAAGATCCCTACAGATGAAAAGGTGATTTAAAAATTACTAGAATGTGCAGAAATGGATAGACTAACACAGTGATGGTGAAGCTTTTTGGCACCGAGTGCCCAAACCAGAATGTGCGTGCATGAGTGTCCATGCATCTGCGCATGTCTGCGTGCCGGAGCTCCAGAAACCCCAAACACCAGCTGGCCAGGGTGTGCATGCCTGGTTTTGGCCGGTTTTGGGGGCTGTTTTCAGGCTGGTTTTCAGGCCGTTTCCAGAAGTTCCAGCGCCCGCAAAGACTAGCTGGCTGGTGGTGGAAACCAGAAGAGTAGCAGGCAACAGCACACATACCAACAGAGAGGGCTCTGCGTGCCACCTCTGGCACATGTGCCATAGGCTCACCATCACGGGACTAACACATTTAAGGAAAAGGAAGAAACTGAATACTTTTTGACCTGGGACTTACTTCATCAATGACTAATAAAAACAGAAGTTAGAAACATGTAGATGAAAGAAAAGGACTAATGATATTAGGGAGGTTTGTTAAAATGGATAAGCAACTATTATTATTATTATTATTATTATTATTATTATTATTATTATTATTAGTTAATCTTTAGTGAGATTCACAGCCTTTGAGGCTGGTTAATAGCTCAGCAGCTCGAGTCCTAACCAAGGACCTAGGAACTGTTAAGATATCGTCGGAGGATGTAAGCTGTTCCGAGTAAGGTGGTTTTTTGTAGAGTCAAAATGTTCAAGTCCGGCAAATTTAGAATTTCTAAATAGCAGGGTAGCCCTTTGGGTATTGCTCCAAGGGCTCCAATTACAATCGGGACAACACACGATTTCTTTTTCCACAGTCGCTCAACTTCATTTGTAAGTCCCGGTACTTTGTGATTTTTTCTTGCTGCTTATATTATTATTATTATTATTATTATTATTATTATTATTATTATTATTATCATCATCTTATTATTATTATTATCTTATTATTATCTTATCTTGCTGCTGCTTATTATTATTATTATTATTATTACTATTATTATTATTATTTACTTCATTCATTAAACATGAAACTCAGTCAACTGAACATTCAAAAATTATTATTATTATTATTATTATTATTTAATCTTTGGTGAGATTCACAGCCTTTGAGGTCGGTTAATAGCTCAGCAGCTCGAGTCCTAACCAAGGACCTAGGAACTGTTAAGGTATCGTCGGAGGATGTAAGCTGTTCCGAGTAAGGTGGTTTTTTGTAGAGTCAAAATGTTCAAGTCCGGCAAATTTAGAATTTCTAAATAGCGGGGTAGCCCTTTGGGTATTGCTCCAAGGGCTCCAATTACAATCGGGACAACACACGATTTCTTTTTCCACAGTCGCTCAACTTCAATTTTCAACTCCCGGTACTTTATGATTTTTTCTTGCTGCTTATATTATTATTATTATTATTATTATTATTATTATTATTATTATTATTATTATCTTATTATTATTATCTTATCTTGCTGCTTATTATTATTATTATTATTATTATTTACTTCATTCATTAAACATGAAACTCAGTCAACTGAACATTCAAAAATTATTATTATTATTATTATTTTTATTATTAATATTGTTGTTGTTGTTGTTGTTGTTGTTGTTGTTGTTATTATTAATTGAATTTGTATACCACCCTACTCCCGAAGGACTCAGGGCGGTGAACAGCCAAATAAAATACATATAATACAAATGTTAAAAAACCATTAAAATACAATTAAATAATTGGACCGGAAAACGAAAATTTCTGTGATGTTTTTTTCCAGTCACAATAGAGAACATCTCACTCATTGTTCCACCGTTGAACTTCTTTGGCATCCTCGAATTCGTCCTGCTACTTTCTCTCTGCTTCCCTCCAGCACAAGACTTCAACACTCCAATGTGTAGCTCATGGTTGAACTATCAGGTTCTCTCTGATCATCGTTGCTTTCCTGCAAACCCTTTTTTAGGCAGGCTACATAGAATTATCTGAGCATGGTTTGAAAGCAACACCTCACTCACATGGACAGTGTTATCTTGATAAGGAAACCTCTGGAGGGACACCACAAGCGTATAAAGCACACCCAGAACCAGAGGTGAGTTCTACTTACCTTTACTACCAGTTTGCAACAGGGCCGCATCCACGTGCTTGCTTCACTCGTGCTTTTCTGTGCATGTGCAGAAGCATTCTGATGTCATCGGGGTCGGTGGGCAGAGCCTCCCTCCGGTTTTACTATCGGGGGCAACCCACCACTGCCCAGAACCCAACCATTTAGGCAGGGTGTTCTCTTGCCTGCTTACTGCTGAACATCTTGGCCACAACCCTCAGATTATCCAATGGATTTGAGAAAGCTTCCACTCCCAAAAATGACTAGACTGACTCATAATTCACTTTTCTAGTGAATTTTGCCCATGGATCAAGTAGCAATTTTGAAAGTATACAAAATACTTCCCCAAATGCTCTTTTGCCTCTGATCTGCTGGATTAGTGAGCCCTCAAGCATCTCTAGAAGACAGAAATGCTAAAGAAGGAGCTCTTTACGATACTGGCCCCCACTTCCCAGGTCATTCATCAGAAGCCATGAAGAAGCACCCCCAATTTATCAATTGGGTCCCTCCAGTGTTGGACCATCCAGTATAGAAATCTTCCCCTCCAGCAGCTCCTGTTCCTGATTCTGCAGCACCATCGGTTCCTGGTCCAGATCTTGTTCTGATCTGATTCTTCTCTTTAATCATAACTGTTTTCCTGCAGACCCCCTTTTTTCAGCAGGCTACATAAAATTATCTGAGCACTATTTAGAAGGAACACATCACTCTCTCATGTATGGACAGTGTTATTTAAGGAAACTTCTGTAGGGCAAGCATATAAAGAACATACAGAACCCAAACATTGAAGCAGAGCGTTCTCTTGCCTGCTATCTACTCAACATCTTGGCCACAAAGGTCTTGTAGGAAGTTCAAGGTAATGAATTTGAATTGGTTTGATTATGTCCTCTGCACAGGTTGTGTAGCTGTCTTGAGTCGCCATGGGTGAATAGGCGGCAATATAAATTCCCTAAATAAAGAAATAAACCTCTGCAGGGACACCGCAAGCGTATAAAGGCCATCCAGAACCCAACTGTTGAAGCAAAGTGTTCTCTTGCTTGCTATCTGCCTAACATCTTGGCCACGAACCTCAGCTTATCCAATGAATTTGAGAAAGCTTTACACTCCCCAAAATGCCTATACTGACTCTTGAACCTGGATCTCCAGCCCCCAGAAGGTGGGGTAGAGATATATATAACTGCCTTCTCCCATCCTGGACCGCACTTTGAAGGCTGGAGAGAAGATTGCGAGATGAAAGCTTTGCTATTTGCGTTGCTGTTGGTCACATTCATGTGCAAGGACCCAGGTAGGCTCCTGAACCTTTGATTTCGGGTGATGATCAAAGACCGACTGAGTGAAGTTTGATATTTGAAGCCGTTGTGCTCCATTCTGGTGGTGGGACTTTTTCACTCTTCTGCTCTGCCTAAAGAGGGTCCATGGGAGCCTTTAGGAGGGAAGAGGAGTTCCCAATTTGAAGAGAAACTCATAGCTGGGACAGCAGCTGGCCCAGCTGTTATTCTGGGGTAGACTGCCTCTGAAAGTAGAGGTTCCTTTGCCTAGTGAATTCTTCCATGCATTACTCTTGGGAGTGAGAGGAAAAATGTTTCCTTTTCTTTGTCCTCCATCTGCCTCCCTCTGGCTTTGAGAGCATTCAGCATTTTCGATGGTACAATCAAAGGGGATCCGAGAAACCCCTTTCAAGTCATGCATGGATTTTCCTTGACATCAACCTTAGATTAATGGCCATTGCTGTCATTTCTGAGACTCCTCTGTCTAGCCTGCAGCCTTGCAGGTCACCCATCCAAGAATTAACCAGCCCCACCCCTGCTTAGCTTCCAACCTCTTAAGTTTTCGCCTGCTGACATTTTATGGCCTTTCAAGAAATGACGGATTTTTTTTAAATCTCCCCTTCATTATTTTTATAATTAACCCAAGGTGATGAACAAACCTAATGCTCCTTTGTCCTCTGGTTTCCCCTGAACAACAACCCAGTGAAGTGGGTTGGGGGAGAGAAAAATTGACTGGCCCTGAGTCACCCAAATGGCTTTCTTGGCTAAGGCAGGACTGGAACTCACAGGCTCCTAGTTTGCAGACTGTTTTATTGTCTTTCTAGTGAAATATTCGTGGCCTATGTTATTCTTCAATAATCTATTATCCAATACATAATAAAATGAGATCAAAAAATAAATATCAAAGTAAGGTTGCTCTGTTTTATTTCTTTCATTCAGTAAAGAGTCTGGAATGTTTCTACTGTGAGAAACGTTTATGTCATCGCACAGTATCATGTTCGGTGGGACAAAAGTTCTGTTATACTGTATATGGTGGCACGAGTAAGCAAACTTCCTATCCTTTCTTACAAGTTTTATTCTTGTATGAGTTCCCAAATGCAGCCAAGAATTAGAGATCACCTAGATGCTGAGCTTGTCAATTGAAAGGTCGGCAGTTTAGCGGTCCGACTCCCCAGTGCCGCGTAACGGGGTGAGCTCCCGTGACTTGTCCCAGCTTCTGCCAACCTAGCAGTTCGAAAGCACGTAAAAAATGCAAGGGACCACCTTTGGTGGGAAGGGAACAGTGTTCCGTGCGCCTTTGGCATTGAGTCATGCCAGCCACAGAGATGTATTCGGACAGCACTGGCTCTTCGCCTTTGAAACAGAGATGAGAACCGCCCCCTAGAGTCAGGAACAACTAGCACAAATGTGTGAGGGGAACCTTTACCTTTACCTTTAAGCCCTATCTGTGCCATGTCCTGGTTCCCCTCAGGTCATGGTCTGTTGCCTGACAGTCTAAAGCAGGGGTATCAAACTCACATCATCATGTTGTCATGTGATGTATCACAACTTTTTCCCCCTTTGCGCAACTGGGGTGGGCATGGCCAGCATGTGATGCATCTGGGCCACGGGCCAGGAGTTTGACACCCCAGTCTAGTGGTGAAATCCACATTGTTTTACTACCGGTTCTGTGGGTGTGGCTTGGTGGCCGTTTTGTGGTTTGGTGGGCGTTGCTTGGTGGGCATGGCAGGGGAAGGATACTGCAAGATCTCCATTCCCACCCCACTCTGGGGCCAGCCAGAGGTGGCATTTGCCGGTTCTCTGAACTAGTCAAAATTTGCGCTACCGGTTCTCCAGAACCTGTCAGAACCTGCTGCATTTCACCCCTGCCCTGATCTAAGGGATGACAGGAAAGGGTGGCTTAGAATGAGGAGCCCCATTCATCTCAGTAGCATCCCAGATTGGGAGGGGCACATTCTTTAGGGAAAGTGAGGTGGAAAAAAAGGCTAGGAGAGCTGGGGTTTCTCATGGACATGACCAAGTTTGGACCTTGCTGAGTAAGCAATGAAATATCCAAAGGATGAGGACCTTCCCCAGAATGCTTGTTTAATATTTTACTTCTGAGTATTGAGTAGAGGAGGAAGGAGATCTGCCTTCCTGCTGGGAGGGAAGGCATGAATGTGTGTTCAGGGTGGGTTTAGCATTTTCTTCAGAAACAACCACAGATCAATTCTTTGGTACTGTAAATGTTTTGTTTTATGTCTCCTTTCCAGGAAGGCTCCTGGGAACCAGATGTACTCAAAATTGCCCTGAACGGAAACGTCGCAAATTAGATCTTACAAAACTAACTAACTAAAACATTGTTTTGAGTTTTGCTGTCCTACATTACGGACCATCCTTGCAGATTTATGCTTGTGACCTTTATGGTCCATGATTCCCCCTCTGCTTTTTTTTTTTTTTTTTTTTTTTTTGGACACCTCTCCCTCTCTCCCTTTTCTCCTGGTCTACAAGCTCTTTCTGTAGTTTGGCCACTGAATAAATTTCTGCATTCAAATTCAAGTGTCGTGGATGTGTTGGATAGGACGTGTCCATTTTCCTTTTTTCAAAGTTCAATTGTGGAACAGTGGAAGGCTGAAGGGTGGGGTTTTGGGGGTTTTTTTGTAATCCAACTTCCTGATAAATCTTCATTATTATTTTCTTAAACTGGGCAAGAATGTTTGGCCCTTCTGTGACAATTGACAGGAAAACACACTAACACTAAGTGGCATTGTGTGTCTTTTCTTAAAGAAATCCAGGATATTAAAATTGAAGGGGAATCCCTCTACCTGGAGCTGTGTGAAACATGGTCTTGAGAGAACCTCGATCCATCGCCATGGCCAACGCAGAGGGCAGGATTGAGTTAAGATAGAGATTTTTAGCTGGCACCTTTCCAGCTAGTTGAGCCTCTCAAGTCAGGAAGCTTAGATACACAGCATGCAAAACCCCTAAATTCTCTTCCTTCTCTAATGGGTGCAAGTCTGCCTTAGGTGCCCATCTCAGATGGGGCATAAAAACATAAGTGTATGTATTTATACACTTACGTGTATGTACAGATAGCTTGGTCCATCTCCCTGCTGGGCTTGAAAGGTTACAACCACCACCTGGAACTGGACCAGGAAGGAGACTAGCAACCAATGCAGCTAAGCATAATCACCTATGTATTCCAGTTCCAGATTTGATCACTTACTAAACTTCTAATGGGGTGGGATGATGTACAGTAACTGGGAGGAGACGGTCCCACTGATAGCTTGGTCCATCTCCCTGCTGGACTTCAAAAGTTACAACCAACACCTGGAACTGGACCAGGAAGCAGACTAGCAACCAATGCAGCTGGTGGAGCAGTGGTGTAATATGCACTGCCCTGGGTTTCCTCGTCTTCGGCGGCGACGGTGCCTTCTTTTAGCACCGCCACCCCCGCCGCTTGTAGAGCCGCTCCCCGATCGTGGAGCGGCTTGAAATCTTCTAAATCCCTCGGATTAAAGAAGAAGAGGCAGCGGGGCACAGGTAGAGCCCCTGCAACCCCCCCAGGGAATTGTTTCTGGGGAGGAAGCAGGCGCGGCTCCCTAACAACCTGCTGAGACTCCGGGCGGCGTGGGACGTCTTCTGCTCTTGCAGAACAAGCCGATCTCAGGAAACCCTTAAACAGCGAGGAAACAACTCAAATAATCATCTGAATTCCACCTGACCCCTGAAAATTTGAACTGCAAGTATTAGTTTTCTGCTGAACTTTTTTTTACTGAAGTGAAAGTTTCGGAACGAGTGAAAGTGACTGGAAAAATGGCGCCTAGCAAATGAATTAGGGGGTGTGGATTGGTGAAACTATCTTGTTTTGCTACAAAGTTAAAGAGTTGTTACAAAGTTGCCCCGGCTGTAACAGAAATAAGAGGAAAATCTCTCCCTTTTACTTGCTTTTGCTGCATTATAGCTTTGCTTTGAGGAAATCTGGGGGACTTTCTTAGAAAGTATTGTGGAGGTGGCAGAAGAGGCGGACCCTCCCTTTTTAAGAAAGCCAGCTTACGTGGCAGGATGGCTTCAAAGAAGCAGGAAGGCAAAACAGGGGGGGGATCCCCCCCACGTAAACAGGATACGCAGCCACAAGTCAAAAAAAAAGATTTGGACATGGGAGAATTAAAAGAATTCATTTCAAATCTTTTTGATGAGAAATTTCAAGATATGGATGATAAAATAAATAAAATAGATGAAAAAATTCAAAAGTCACAACAGGAAATCATGCAGGAAATGCAGCAGAGCCAAAAGATGGTGACCAAAAAAATAACAGATGTGGCGTCTGGCCTGGCAGGATTTATCATGAAAGTTGAGACAAAAGTGGATGAATTTAAATTAGAAGTTAATGCCAAGATGAAAAACAATGACCATAAATTTTTTGATGTTGATGACAAGATGCAGAGAGTGGAGAATGATATGGTTATGATGCAATTTCGTGCAATGGAATTTGCTATACGGCTTCGAGGAATTAGAGAAGAGGAGAGACAAGACCTGAGACAGATCTGTGCTGAAGCCCTAGCTGTGATTTTAAAAGTTGAACCTGAGATGGTCTTTTGTAAAATAGATAAAATCTATAGAGTTAACTCGTGGGTGGCCAGACAAAGACAACTGCCTAGAGATGTGGTCATATATTTTACAGACAGAGCAATAAGAAATGATATTCTGCAAAAATCTTTTCTCACTTCTGTGCAAGTGAGCGGATCTAAGATTACAGTTTACAAGGAGCTCCCACCCAAGATGTTGAAATCTAGAAAAGAGTATGGTTTCCTTGTTAAAGAATTGCAGAACAGTCAAATCCCATTTCGTTGGGATGCCCCAACTGGCATAATTTTGAGATATAAGGGAGAGAAACACCGTTTGAATACTGTGGAGAAGGCGGAGCAATTTTATAATGATATTTTTAAAGAAAGAACTCCATCCCCACGCTCATCTACAGTTTTGGAGATTAAAGAGAGTGACAAGAAGCAATCTCAAGAATTGCAACAACAATCTAAGCAGGAATTAGTAGAGTTGAAGGGTGCCGAAGGAGGTTTTCTGGATGAGCCTTTGCTGGAACCTTCTCCAATCTTGGAGCCGGCTTGGGCGGCTGAAGTCAAGGACCAGCGTATAACCCGAGCAAAGGCCAAGGAACTGAAAGAAAAGTTACGGCAGGAGAGACAAGACAAGGCTGGGGCTGTGGGAAATGCAGGACAGATTTCAGATGAAATCCTAAAGTTCTGCGCTTCGCTCCAGAAGGAGAATGATGATTAAATGTTTATCTTGGAATGTGAATGGGTTGAATGTAACACAAAAAAGGAAGAAAGTATTTGCATATTTAAAACAACATAATAATGATATAATTTGCTTGCAAGAAACGCATATTACAGCTCAAGATCAAAACTATTTGAAAAACTCCAAATTAGGAACACATTTTATATCTTCAACTAACCAAAAAAAGAATGGTGTGGTTATTTACGTAAATAAAAAATTAACAGCCAAACTTATAGAAGCTGATCAAGATGGTAGGTTTGTAGCAATTGAATTATTTTCTGCTAATAATCCAATTCTCTTGATAGGAATTTATGCTCCTAATCAACAACAGGACTATTTTTACAAAATGCTGCATACTAAAATACTTCAATGGGATTATAGATCTATTTTAATTATGGGAGATTGGAATGGAGTAATTGATTCTAACTTAGACAAAAAGACTCTGGCAAAGTCAAGAATTAGATTACCACAGACTTTTTTTGATATGAAAGAAGACTTGGAATTAAAAGATATTTGGAGAATACATAACCCAAAAGAACTGGACTATACTTTCTTCTCTGATAGACATAGATCCTTTTCCAGGATCGATTTTATTCTGCTGTCTGATGATTTACTTGTTAGGACAAAAAGAACAAAGATTCTGCCAAGAACTTTGACTGATCATAGCCCAGTCTGGATAGAAATTGAGACATGCAAGACTGAGAGACGCTCTTGGAGACTAAATGAAAATTTGTTTAGATATGAGAAGAATATAACAGAACTCAAAAAGCATTTGAAAGAGTTTTTTGAAATGAATTTGAATAAAGGCACCCCAATGGAAATTGTGTGGGATGCAAGCAAAGCTTATATGAGAGGGGTGCTTATATACATGAACTCTAAACATAGGCTGATTCGACAAAAGAAAAGACTTGAACTGGAAGCAGAAATAAAGGACAAAGAACAGCTACTTAGTAAAAACCCAACAGATGAAAGAATACTTAGTGTTATAAAACTTCTGAAAGACCAATTTCAAATGCTTATAGCGGAACAAGTAGCAACAAATCTACAATATGCGAAGCATAATACATTCTGCAACGCTAATAAACCAGGCAGGTGGTTGGCTTACACATTAAGGAAGAAACAGAGTACACGGACTATTGATAGTGTTGATATTGGGGGGAAAGAAGTTTTTCAACAGAATTTAATAAAAGAAGCTTTTCTTCAATATTACACTAAACTATATGCCAGAGAGGAGGTGCAGAATGGACTTATAGAAAAATATCTGGACGATAAAAGAGTTACAAAAATCACTGAACAACAAAAGGAAAGAATGGATTATCCTATAACAGAGGAGGAGATAATAGCAGCAATAAAACAATTAAAAACAGCTAAAGCTCCTGGAACGGATGGTCTGACTGCAGTGTATTATAAAACTCTGCAGGCAGAAATGGTGGAACAACTTAGAGATTTATTTTGTAACATACAACAAGGGGGAAAAGTACCTCCATCGTGGACTACAGCTTATATTTCATTGATACCAAAAGAGCAAGCAGGTCCCAAAAAACCGGAGAATTACAGACCAATATCTCTTTTGAACACGGATTATAAAATTTATGCAAAAGTATTAGCCAACAGACTGATGCCAGTAATTCAAAAGGTGATCCATGATGACCAAGCGGGATTTATTGAGGGTAGGCACATGAAGGACAATGTAAGGCAAGTAATAGATTTATTGGAATATCTTGAGAAAAATAAACAGATCCTTGCAGTGCTGGTTTTTCTGGATGCTGAGAAGGCCTTTGACAGAGTGGATTGGAATTTTCTACTAAAGACCTTAAAAAAGATGGGCTTTGGGGACCAATATATACAGGCGGTCTCAGCAATTTATCAAGAGCAAAAGGCACAAATCATTATTAATGGAAGTTTGACAACAGAGTTTAAAATTGAAAAAGGAACAAGACAGGGATGTCCACTGTCCCCACTGTTGTTCATTTTAACACTAGAAGTCTTGTTAAATACAATAAGGGACTCTAACACTTTGAAAGGTATAATGATAAGGCAAGAGGATTACAGAATAAAGGCATTTGCAGACGATCTGGTTGTTACCCTAACACAGCCAATGGAATCGATAATTCAGATGAAGGACATTATACAAGACTATGGTAAAGTTTCAGGTTTTAGATTGAATCAGAGAAAAACTAAGATGGTAGTTAAAAATATGACACAAGATCGTAAAGTGGAGTTAGAAAGGAGGGCAGGTTTTGAGATTGTACCAAAGGTAAAATATCTAGGAGTTCAGGTTGCAGAATCAAATATGAAATTGTTTCAAAATAACTATGAGGTATTGTGGCGAGAGGTGCAAAAAGATATGGAGACTTGGAAAAAACTGCAGCTGTCTTTACTTGGAAGAATAGCAGCAGTTAAGATGAACATTTTGCCAAGATTTCTTTTTCTGTTTCAAATGATCCCGGTGCTCAAAAATGATAAACAACTAAAAGTATGGCAAACTGGAGTGAACAAGTTTGTCTGGAACGAGAAAAAACCAAGAGTAAAATTGAAAATTATGCAAGATGTTCCAGAAAGGGGAGGTCTTAAACTTCCAAACCTACGGTTATATTATGATGCAGCAGCTTTGACTTTAGCAAGTGATTGGTTTGGAGGAAAAAAGACTGGAATACTGAATGTAGAAAGTTTTGATCTGGAGTTTGGATGGCACGCTTACTTATTTTACGACAGTAAAGTGGATAAAGTATTTAAAAGCCATATACTTAGAGATTCTTTGCTGAGAGTTTGGAAGAAGCACCGAAACAATTGGAATTATAAAATACCGCTATGGCTGGATCTTGGTCATACCTTGTGGAATACAAATATAATGTCACTCGGGGGGTTTTTATACAAAGAGGTTCTTTTTACAGATGCGGGCAGATGGCAGCTGAAGACATTACAGACATTGTTGGCTGAAGGGATTAATTTAACTTGGTTACAATATAATCAATTGCAATTGAGATGGAAAGAGGACCAAAAAATTGGTATTATGATGCATGAGGAAGAATTGGTTAGACACATAAAAGAGAAAGGTCCAATGCATATTAAAAGACTTTATAATGTTTTGTTAGAAAGGGATTCAGAAACTGAATTAGTTAAAGACTGTATGATTAAGTGGGCACAAAACTTTGAAGAACCAGTGATGTTGGAAACATGGGAAAAAATTTGGGTTCAGAATGTTAAATTTACGCAGTCGCAGAATTTGAGGGAAAATTTCTACAAAATGTTTTATAGATGGCATCTAGATCCTAAAAAATTGTCGTGTATGTACCCTAATGTCCAGCCTAAATGTTGGAGATGTGATTGCCTAGACGCTACATATTATCATGTTTGGTGGACCTGTAAGAAAGTTAAGGCTTTTTGGATAAAAATTTGGTGGGTCATGCAGAACGTTTTGAAGAAAAAAATTCAATTTTCTGCACAAGTGTTTTTATTGGGTATAGTTAAGGGTTTTACACTGGGTGAAACAAAATTGATATTGTACATGATAACTGCAGCAAGATTGTTGATAGGTAAATACTGGAAAAATGAAGCGCTGCCTACGACTGAGGAATGGACTCTGAAGATGGCCAGTTTTGCAGAGATGGCGAAGATTTCAGCATATTTAAAAGACTGTTCTCAAGAGACTTATGAATGGGAATGGAAGAAGTGGATAGATTATGTTCAGCATAAATATCAAACTAGGAAGTATCAAATAGCCTTTATTTAAAAATGTTATAGCAAGATAGTAATATTTTAGGGTAGAGAATAAAAATTTGCTAGAAAATGTTATATTAAGATAGAAATTTTTTAAGGTTGAGGATGAAAATCTGTTAGAAAATGTTATATTAAGATAGAAAGAGGTTAAGGTAATGAAGATGAAAATTTGTAAGGGGGAGGGAGGGGTTTAAGTCTTATATATAAAGGAGGGTTCTTTCCTTTTATCTGATATGAGTATATTAGGAAGTCCGGGGGGGAGGGGAGGGTTAAGGTGGGTTAGGGAGGTTGGGAAGTTTGGGGGGGGTAGCGGGGGGGGGGGAAAAAGGGGTGAAAATGTAATTGTAAAACTTTTGCAATAAAAAAAAAAAATATGCACTGCCCTAAAAACAGACACATCTGTCCATTTCACTGCTTTCTCTACCAACTGAAGCAGTGCAGAACAATTAGCCAGGTGTCCCAGCAGCCAATCCATGTGTCGAGAGGTGAACCTCTGCTTTCCCATTGGACATGGCACTGTTGGGTGGAGCAGGCATCAACCTCTGATGGTGTGGAGCAGCATGCTTCTCCCACCACTGCCACCCTTTGTGTCCTGCTTGGCCCCACTCTGTACCCAGCTATTCCTTGCAATGCCGGAGCATCCCAGAGGAGTGTGGTGAAGAGCAAGGCCCAGGCACGGTGCAATTGGCAGTGGCAGTGGTAGGAGCACAGTACCTCCCCACCACCAGAAGCCGCTCCCTGAATGCCAGGATGCAGGGCTAATTGTCTCAGGCTGTGAATCACCTGGGATGAGAGGGGAGGAGTTGGAGCACAGTTGGACCAGTGGAAGTGGAGGAGGAGGCTAATTGTCCCAGGCTATGAATTAGTCAGGGTGTCAGAGTGCACACAGCTTTACTACGTGAGACAACCCAGGAGCAATAACAGCAAACAGGTTTGCAATAAATAGTGATTTTATCTACAAATGAATATATGCATACACATACTATAGGCAGAAGTCCAACAATCAGCAATTACAGCAGGGAAGAACACACGGCAAGAGAGAGACACCCTAATACGGTCTCTTATTATTATACAGACTCTTAAAGGGATAACAGCCAAAAACCTTGCTGCTCCCATCATTGTACAGCATTGTACATACAATGCTCCCATCATTGTAGCAGCTGGTCAGCTCTTAAATCACTACCCTGACAAAGGGTATTTTTCCCTCAGCAAATTGCCTAGGAGCAGTGGTGGACCACTGAAGGGAGGGAGAGAGAGAGAGAAAACCTCTCTTGGACGTCACTTTTAACCAGTTCTCTGAACTGCCTAAGCAATTTACTAACGGTTCGGGCAAACTGGTGAGAACCAGCTGGATTTCACTTGTGCTTCAAAAGTGGAGTCCAGGATGGGAGAAGGGAGTTATATATACCACTATCCCACCTTGTGGGGGCTGGAGATCCAGGTTCAAGAGAGCATGGAGGTTTGGTAAAGAAGGGAGGGGTAGGGGTGTGATCTCATTTTCCTCACTACCAAAAGGGAAACTGGATCAGACCAGATGAAGAACCAACCAGTACCATTCCAACTGCCGTCTCTTCCTGAATTTATAGAAGGTAGCACAACCTGTCCAGAGAACATACCAGAGATGAAATGTAAAATTTATTACTACCGGTTCTGTGAGCATGGCTTTGGTGGTGGTGGGGGGGGGAGGTGTCAAATGTGACTGGGTGGGCGTGGCCAACTTTTTTTTTTTTAACTTTTCAAAGCATTTTTTCTAATGCTTTGAAAAGCCTCTGCCGATCAGGCAACTCAGCTGAGATCGTCAGAGACTTTTCAAAGCATTTTTTTTACCACCTCTTCGGCCAAGAGGTTGCAGAAAAAAATGCTTTGAAAAGCCTATGATGATCCCAGCTGAGCCGCGCGATTATCAGAGGCTTTTTTTTTTTTTTACTTTTGAAAGCATTTTTTCATCGGAAGAGGTTGCAAAAAAAATGCTTTTAAAAGTAAAAAAAAAAAAAACCTCTGATGATCATGCAGCTCAGCTGGGCATGGGGGGTGGGGTGCAGGGATTTTTGCTACTGGTTCTCTGAACCACCCACCGCCATCGCTACCGGATCAGGCGATCCGGTCCGAACCGGGAGCATTTCACCCTTGAAACATACCATGTTTTTCGGAGTATAAGACACACTTTTTTCTGTCCTAAAAGAGGGTGGAAATGTTGGTGCGTCTTATACACCAAATATAGCCATTTTTGGCCTCCCAAAGCCCCACCTAGCTCATCTCATTTTTGTGAAAAATGGGGGAAAAACAGGGCATGTAGAGGATTTGGGAGGCCTGCAGAGTGCTCCTGGGGCCTGGGGAGGGCAAAACACTTTTTTTACCTCTTCAAAATCTTGGTGCATCTTATAGTCCCAAAAATATGGTAATCAAACCAATCCAAAATCATTATCTTTAACTCCCTACAACAGGAGCTGGGAAAGGGATCATGTAGAATAGTTCAGCCAGAATTTAAGGTCTAGGAAAATTGGCCACGGCCACATGGATTCACCGTAGGCCCCACGCCTCTGCCAACCAACCACAAGTGTTCACCTTCACCTGACTATCCAGCACTGCTCCTCCTATACCACTGGACCACCTGTGCTCCAACCCCTCCCCTTTCATCCCAGGTGATTCATAGCCTGGGACAATTAGCCATGCATCCTGGCAGTCAAATCTGCATACTAAGGGGGTGGATTTCTGCCTTCCCATTGGGCACAGTGTTGCCAGGTAAAGCAGGCAGTGGCTTCTGGTGCTGGGAAGGCACTTTGCTTCTTGTGCTGCCCCTGCCAATTGCACCCTGCCTGGCCTCGCTCTTCATCCCACTCCTCTGGGATGCTCCGGTATTGTGTGGAATAGCTGGGTACAGAGTGGGGCCAGGCAGGACACAAAGGGTGCAATGCTTTCCAGCATTGGAGACTGCTGCCTGCTCCACCCAACAGTGCCATGTCCAATGGGAAGGCAGAGGCCCACTCATTAACACATGGATTGGCTGCCGGGATACCTGGCTAATTGTCTTGCGCTGCTTCAGTTGGTAGAGAAAGCAGTGAAATGGACAGATGTGTCTGTTTTTAGGGCTGTGCATATTACACCACTGCTCCACCAGCTGCATTGGTTGCTAGTCTGCTTCCTGGTCCAGTTCCAGGTGTTGAAGTCCAGCAGGGAGATGGACCAAACTATCAGTGGGACCATCTCCTCCCAGTTACTGTACATCATCCCACCCCATTAGAAGTTTAGTAAGTGATCAAATCTGGAACTGGAATACATGGATAGGTGATTATGCTTAGCTGCATTGGTTGCTAGTCTTCTTCCTAATCCAGTTCCAGGTGGTGGTTGTAACCTTTCAAGCCCAGCAGGGAGATGGACCAAGCTATCTGTACATACACCTAAGTGTATAAATACATACACTTATGTTTTTATGCCCCATCTGAGATGGACATCTAAGGCAGACTTGCACCCATTAGGGAAGGAAGAGAACTTAGAGGTTTTGCACATTGCATATCTAAGCCTCCTGACTTGAGAGGCTCAACCAGTTGGAAAGGTGCCAGCTAAAAATCTCTATCTTAACTCAATCCTGCCCTCTGCGTTGGCCATGGCGATGGATCGAGGTTCTCTCAAGACCATGTTTCACACAGCTCCAGATAGAGGGATCCCCTTCTATTTTAATCTCCTGGATTTCTTTAAGAAAAGACACACAATGCCATTCAGTTTTAGTGTGTTTTCCTGTCATTTGTCAAAAATAAAGGGTCGTGGATGCTCACCATTCTTAAATGGACACATCGTATCAAATACATCCCATACACCTGAATTTAAGGGCAGACGTTTATTCATCTCCAAAGTACAGAAACAGCACAATGAAACTTGCAGAATGGGAGAAAGCAGAGAGACGGTGAGGAGTCAAAGGGAGTAGAAGGAGGATTATGGGCCAGCTTGTGGCAAAGGCCAGAAGCATAAATCTGCAAGGAAGGTCCATCATAAATGAGAGCAAATCACAAAATAATATTTTAAAATTTCAATGTGTTGCAATAGTCGGTTGTGCAACATTTAACCACGAATCCGGGTCCTGCTTTAGGGCACTTTTGAGCACATCCATTTTTCATTCCTGGAAAGGAAACATAAAAAAAAAAACATTTACAGTACCAAAGAATTGATCTGAGGTTGCTTCTGAACAAAACACTAAACCCACCCTGAGCATACATTCATGCATTCCCTCCCAGTAGAAGGGAGACCTCCTTTCCTCTCTACTGAATACTCAGGAGTAAAATATTAAACAAGCATTTTGGGAAAGGTCCTCATCCTTTGGATATTTCATAGCTTACTCAGCAAGGTCCAAACTTGGCCATGTCCATGAGAAACCCCAGCTCTCCTAGCCTTTTCCTCTGCCCCACTTTCCCTAAAGAATGTTCCCCTCCCAATCTGGGATGCTACTGAGATGAACGGGGCTTCTCATTCTAACCCTTCCTTTCCTGGTGTCCCTTAGATTGTCTGGGGGAACCCAGACAGAGCACAGAAAGGTCCTAGGGGATCTCCAATTCTCAGCTTCCTCCTCTACTGAATAAGGTAGGGGGGCAGAGGTTGACCTCGAGGCCTCTCATCTGTGGAGTGCCGCAGGGATCGGTCCTCTCGCCCCTTCTGTTCAACATTTATGTGAAGCCGTTGGGTGAGATCATCCGTGGCTTCGGGGTGAGATACCATCAGTACCCTGATGATACCCAGCTGTACATCTCCACCCCAGGCCACCCCCAACAATGTTCCAGTGCCTGGAGGCTGTGCGGATCTGGATGGGGAGGAACAGGCTCTGACTCAACCCTTCCAAGACTGTGTGGCTGTGGCTCCTGGCATCCCGATATAGTCAGTTGACTCCATCACTGACTATTGGGGGTGAGTCCTTGGCCCCCACAGAAAGGGCTCGCAATCTGGGAGTCCTCCTGGATATGCAGCTGTCCTTGGAGGAACATCTGACGGCTGTAACCAGGGGGACCTTTTATCAGGTTCGCCTGATTCGCCAGTTGCGGCCCTTTCTTGATCGGGATTCCCTGTGCACAGTCACTCACGCCCTCGTCACCTCTCGTCTTGACTACTGCAATGCTCTCTACATGGAGCTCCCCTTGAAGAGCACCCGGAGGCTCCAGCAGGTCCAGAATGCAGCAGCGCGGGTAGTCACGGGAGCTACCTGGCGCTCCCATGTAACATCGCTCCTGCGCGAGCTGCACTGGCTCCCAGTGGTCTTCCGGGTGCGCTTCAAGGTGTTGGTTATCACCTTTAAAGCGCTCCATGGCATAGGGCCTAGCTATCTTCGAGACCGCCTGCTGCTACCAACAACCTCCCATCGACCCGTGCGCTCCCACAGAGAGGGCCTCCTCAGGCTACCATCAGCCAAACAATGCAGGCTGGTGACCCCCAGGGGGAGGGCCTTCTCTGTGGGGGCACCTAACCTCTGGAATCAGCTGCCCCCAGAGATAAGGAGAATCCAAGACCTCAGTGCCTTCCGCCGTGCCCTTAAAACCCACTTTTTCCAGCAAGCCAGGCTGGCTTAGGAAGAAATTTTTTAAATTTTTTAAGTGTTTAATTGGTTTGTGGTTTTTTAAATTTTGGGCCAAATTTATATATATTTTAATTGTTTTTAATATTTGTATTTCATGTTTTTAATTCTGACTGTGCACCGCGCTGAGTTCTCAGGGAGAAGGGCGGTATATAAATTGGAAAATAAATAAATAAATAAATAAATAAATAAATAAATAAATAAATAAATAAATGGTAAAGGTAAAGATTCCTCTCGCACATATGTGCTACTCATTCCTGACTCTAGGGGGTGGTGCTCATCTCTGTTTCAAAGCCAAAGAGCCAGAGCTGTCCAAAGATGTCTCCATGGTCATGCGGCTGGCATGACTCAATGCCAAAAGTACACGGAGCACTGTTCCCTTCCCACCAAAGGTGGTCCCTATTTTTCTACTTGCATTTTTTACATGCTTTCGAACTGCTAGGTTGGCAGAAGCTGGGACAAGTAACAGGAGCTCATCCCGTTCCATGGCACTGGGGATTCAACAAGCATTCTGGGGAAGGTCCTCCTCCCTTGGATATTTCACGGCTTAATCAGCAAGATCTAAACTTGTCCATAGGAACCCCCAGATCTACCAGCCTTTTCCTCCATCTTGTCTTTCAAGAATGTTCCCTGTGCTGAATCTGGGCTGTTCCCCTTTTCTGGCATCCCTTAGGCTGTCTGGCAATAGGCTGTGACCTCAATGCACAGACAGGTCCTATATGACCTCCAATTCTCAGCTGCATTTGGGAGCTCTACTTTCCGTACAAGAAGAGAAGCTGGGAGAAAGGAGAAGAACTTGGCTTACCATAATGTAACGATTTAAGCTTCACAACATAACAGAACTTTTCTTCTTTCCAACATGGTGGCATATATACACAATGCAATATGCCACAGTGGTAACATTCCAGACTCTTTACTGGAGGAAAGAAATAAAACAGAGCAACCTTACGTTGATATTTATTTCTTTGATCTTGTTTTATTATGTATTGGTTAATAGATTATTGAAAAACTAACATCGGCGGCAAAAAAATTCACTAGAAAGACAAGAAAACAATCTGCAAACTAGGAGCCTGTGAGTTCCAGTCCTGCCTTCGCCAAGAAAGCCATTTGGGTGACTCAGGGCCAGTCAATCTTTCTCTCCCCCAACCTACTTCACTGGGTTGTTGTTCAGGGGAAACCAGAGGAAAAAGGAGCATTAGGTTAGTTCACTGTCTTGGGTTAATTATAAAAATAATGAAGGGGAGATTTTAAAAAAATCTGTCATTTCTTGAAAGGCCATAAAATGTCAGCGGGCGAGAACTTAAGAGGTTGGAAGCTAAGCAGGGTTGAGGCTGGTTAATTCTTGGATGGGTGACCTCCAAGGCTGCAGGCTAGACTAAGGAGTCTCAGAAATGACAGCAATGGCCATTAATCTAAGGTTGATGTCAAGGAAAATCCATGCATGACTTGAAAGGGGTTTCTCTGTTCCACTTTGATTGTACCATCGAAAATGCTGAATGTCCTCAAAGCCAGAGGGAGGCAGATGGAGGGGAAAGAAAAGGAAATATTTTTCCTCTCACTCCCAAGAGTTATCCATGGCAGAATTCACTACGCAGACGAACCTCTACTTTCAGAGGCAGTTTATCTGAGAATAACAGCTGGGCCAGCCGCTGTCTCAGCTACAGAATTCTCTTCCAATTGAGAATTCCTCTTCCCTCCTAAAGGCTCCCGTGGGCCCTCCTTAGGCAGAGCAGAAGAGTGAAAAAGTCCCACCACCAGAATGGAGCACAACGGCTTCAAATATCAAACTTCCCTCAGTCGGTCTTTGATCATCACCCAAAATCAAAGGTTCAGGAGCCTACCTGGATCCTTGCACATGATTGCCACCAATAACAACGCAAATAGCAAAGCTTTCATCTCGCAATCTCCTCTCCAGCCTTCAAAGTCCAGTCCAGGATGGGAGAAGGCAATTATATATACCTGTACCATGCCTTGTGGGAGCTGGTGATCCAGGTTCAGGAGAGGGAGAATTGGGAAAGAAGGGAGGAGTCTTTGTTTTCCTCTCTACCAAAAGGAAATCTGGATCAGACCAGATGAAGATCCAACCGGTCCCCTTATTGGAAAAACAAGCTGCCATTCCATGTGCAAAACCTGCCTTCTGGAAAATTGCCATCTCTTCCTGAATTTATAGAAGGTAGCACAACCTGTGCAGAGGACATAATCAAACCAATTCAAAATCATTACCTTGAACTTCTGACAAGACATTTGTGGCCGAGATGTTGAGTAGATAGCAGGCAAGAGAACGCTCTGCTTCAATGTTTGGGTTCTGGGAGTGCTTTATACGTTTGTGGTGTCCCTGCAGAAGTTTCCTTATCAAAATAACACTGTCCATGCACAAGAGAGTGATGTGTTCCTTCTAAATCATGCTCAGATAATTTTATGTAGCCTGCTAACAAAAGGGGGTCTGCAGGAAAACAGTTATGATTAAAGAGAAGAATCAGATCACAACAGGATCTGGACCAGGGACCGATGGTGCTGCAGGGTCAGGAATAGGACACGGGTGGGTTCTAAATTTTTTTACTACCGGTTCTGTGGGCGTGGCTTATTTTGTGGGTGTGGCTTGGAGGTAATGTGACGGGGTAGGCATGGCCAACTTTTTTTTTTTACCTTTAAAAGCAATTTTTCTACAACCTTAATCAGTTGCAGAAAAAAACGCTTTTAGAAGCTTCTGATGATCAAGCAAATCTGCTGGGATCGCCAGAGGCTTTTAAAGGGATTTTTTTTTTCCTACAACCTCTTCGGCCGAAGAGGTTGCAGAAAAAATGCTTTCAGAAGCCTCTGACAATCCCAGCTGAGCCGCATGATCATCAGAGGCTTTTAAAAGAAAAAAATGCTTTTAAAAGTAAAAACAAACAAACAAAAACCTTTGATGGGGTGGGTGGGATAAGCGAGCGGCGACTGGGCTGGGGACCAATTCGGGGGCATGGCCAACCAAGGTTATTTCCAGTTCTCCGAACTACTAAAAATTTTTACTACACCATCTACTAAAAATTTTACGGGGTCATTGAAAGAAGATGATGAAGAAGATCTCAAAGAACATAGTCCTTTATTGTTGGGCATTAAAAGCAATATTTGAGGAGCCAACATTGACAGGTTGTTTGATGGTGCATTCTCTTAGACCCCATAGGGAAATGATTTGGATTGGTCACAATCTGAGTTAGAACAGGTCCAAGGCTAAGGCAGTGCTCCTTTAAATGCAGGAGATTGTACCAGGAGCAAGGAAAAACACCACTAAAGACAGGTTTTAAGAATTTGGTTTCTGCAGTAATCAAAGACATCCTGATAGAGGGATTCCACTTCTATTTTAACCTCCTGTATTTCTTCAAAAAGGATGCAGAATGCTACCCAGTGTTTGTGTGTTTTATCATGATATGTCCAAAAAGGGGTCATGGATGCTCAGCATTCTTACTAAGTTTTGAAACACAATAATAAAGATTTATCAGAGAGGTGAATTAAAAAAAACAACCTTCAGACTTCTACTGTTCTGCAAATCAGCTTGCAAAAAAGGAAAATGGACACATCACATCAAACGCATCCCTCACACTTGAATTTAAATGCGGAAGTTTATTCAGTCACCAGAATACAGAAACAGCAGAATGAAACTGGTAGAAAGAAGGGGGAGAGACAGTGAGGTGTCAAAGAAAGCAGAAGAGGGATTATGGGACAGTTTGTGGGAAAGGACAGAAGCATAAATTGTTATGTTAAAAAGGATCAAGCCAAACAACTACATATAATTAGAATCAGAATATAATAATAATAATAATAATAATAATAATAATAATAATAATAATAATAATATTATTATTATTATTATTATTATTATTATTATTATTATTATTATTATTATTTTATTTCTATACCGCCCTTCTCCCGAAGGACTCAGGGCGGTGTACAGCCTATTTAAAAACACAGACAAAACAACAGTATAAAATTTAAAATAATTAAATAGGTGGCTCAAATTTAAAACCCCAATAAATTTAAATACCCAATTTAAAACTATTGTGTTGATAGTCCGGCCTGGCGGAACAACAGGGTCTTCAATGCGCAGCGAAACACCCGGAGGTCGGAGATCTTACGAATTTCCGGGGGCAGTTCATTCCACAGGGCTGGGGCTCCCACAGAGAAGGCCCTCCCCCTGGGTGTTGCCAGCCGACATAACTTGGCTGATGGCACCCTGAGGAGACCCTCTCTGTGGGAACGGACTGGTCGGTGGGAGGCTATTGGTGGCAGAAGACGGTCTCGGAGGTACCCGGGTCCTATGCCATGGAGCGCTTTAAAGGTGGTAACCAACACCTTGAATTGCACCTGGAAGACCACTGGGAGCCAGTGCAGCTCGCGCAGGAGGGGTGTCACATGGGCACAACGGGTTGCGCCCATAACCACCCGTGCGGCCGCATTCTGGACCAGTTGGAGCCTCCGAGTGCTCTTCAAGGGGAGCCCCATGTAGAGAGCATTACAATAGTCCAACCGGGAAGTAACAAGGGCATGAGTGACCGTGCGCAGGGCGTCCCTATCCAGAAAGGGCTGCAACTGGTGAATCAGGCGAACCTGATAAAAGGCCCCCCTGGCCACGGCCGTCATATGCTCTTCCAAAGATAGCCGTGCATCCAGGAGGACACCCAGATTGCGAGCCCTCTCCGTGGGGGGTAAAGATTCACCCCCGATAGTCAGCGATGGCACCTGCTGACTATATCGGGGCACCGGGAGCCACAGCCACTCGGTCTTGGAGGGGTTGAGTCTGAGCCTGTTCCTCCCCATCCAGACCCGCACGGCCTCCAGGCAGTGAGACATCACATCAAGGGCATCGTTGGGGTGGTCTGGGGTGGAGATGTACAGCTGAGTATCATCAGCGTACAGATGGCACTTCACCCCAAAACCACGGATGATCTCACCCAGCGGCTTCACATAAATGTTGAACAGGAGGATAACATATACAGAATATATGTTTTATTTTATTTCTAAACTAATAAGTCTATCCTTTTTCTTTCTATGTACATTACATCGCTTGAACACAGACGAGAGTGAAAGCAAAGAGAAGGTAAGTACCTTTTATATCAAGTGGGAGGGGGAAAGTGGAACATTGCATTATGGGACATGTAGTTTAAATATAACATGTTATATTGATTATGTTTATTCCAGATTAAAACATTCTGGTATTTCATCTCAACAATACCCCTTCTAATACCAGATTGTTTTAATCAAAATAATTACAAGTACCTTAACTATAATACACTATTTATATATTTACACATAGTCTCTTTGTTAAATAAATATGCTGATTTGATGGAAGTGGTTTAGTTAATATATCTGCGGATTGTTCTTTCGTTTTATAATGTATCACCTTTATAAACCCCATTTCTGATAACTGTCTCACATGTTTATATTTAATGTCTATATGTCTGGATCTTTGACCAATTGTATCAGCTTTAGATATGTCAATGGCGGCTTTGTTGTCTTCCCGTATGATTATTGAATATGCAGGCTCTTTCCAAATGTCTATCATTAAATCATCAAACCATATACGCTGATGACACTCAGCTGTACATCTCCACCCCACACCACCCCAATGATGCCCTTAAAGTGATGTCCCGGTGCCTGGAGGCCGTGCGGGTCTGGATGGGGAGGAACAGGCTCCGACTCAACCCCTTCAAGACCGAGTGGCTCTGATTGCTGGCGTCCCGATATATCCAGCTGGTGCCATCGCTGGTTATTGGGGGCGAGTCATTGGCCCCCACGGAGAGGGCTTGTAACTTGGTTGTCCTCCTGGATGCACAGCTGTCTTTAGAAGAGCATATGACAGCCGTGGCCAGGGGGGCTTTTTATCAGTTTCGCCTGATACGCCAGTTGCGTCCCTTTCTGGATCGGGACTCCTTATGCACGGTCACTCATGCCCTCGTTACTTCCCACCTGGACTACTGCAATGCTCTCTACATGGGGCTCCCCTTGAGGAGCACCCGGAGGCTCCAACTGGTCCAGAATGCAGCCACATGGGTGATATGGGGGCAACATGGCACTCCCATGTAACACCTCTCCTGCGTGAGCTGCACTGGCTTCCAGTGGTCTTCCAGGTGTGCTTCAAGGTATTGGTTCTCATCTTCAAAGCGCTCCATGGCTTAGGGCCTGGGTATCTATGAGACCACCTTCTGCCACCGATAACCTCCCATCGGCCAATATGCTCCCACAGAGAGGGTCTCCTCAGGGTGCTGTCGGTCAAGCAATGTTGACCAGCGACCCTCAGGGGGAGAGCCTTCTCTGTGGGGGCACCCGCCTTCTGGAACAAGCTACCCCCAGGAATTCAACTGATCCCAGACTTCCGTGCTTTCTGCCAAGCGCTGAAGACTTTCTTATTTCAGCAAGCCAGGCTGGCTTAAAATTTTTAATTGGTTATTTTATGGGTAAGGATTTTTAAATTGGGGAAGACAAATTGATTTAATTATTTTTTAAATTATTTTAATTTTCATATTGTATGTATTTTAATTCTGGCTGTTCACTGCCCTGAATCCTTCGGGAGAAGGCCAGTTTAAAATTTTAATAAATAAATAAATGAATATTAAATTATTTGTCACTTTCGACAAACATATGAACTCTGCCTCTATAGTTGAGGTTGATACAAGCTTTTGTTTTCCCGTGTACCAATGTATTGGGCTTTCATTTAAATATATGACATAACCTGAGGTGCTTTTTCTTGTTTTAATGTCACTAGCTCAGTCCGCATCTGCATAACATGACAGTATTGGTGACTTGGATATGTTTGGAGTGAGTGTTAATGTGGCATTCATTGTATGTTTCAGATACTTTAGCAGTCTTTTAAGAACTTTCCAGTGATATACCTTTGGGTTATTTACATGTCTAGATAATAAGTTGACAGGAAGAGATATATCGGGTCTGGTCCAATTAGCTATATAGAGCAATGAATCGATTGTTGATCGATATAGTGTATTTTCATTAAAAGTTTCACCATCATTATACATATTTCTTATAAAATCAGCCTGCATAGGCGTATCCAATGGTTTAACTTTGGTCATATTGCGTTTCAATAACAATTCTATTTTTTTTTCTTTTTGGGATAGTATGAAACCATTCTCAGTTTTGTTAATTTGGACTCCCAAGTATTTATCAACCTTTCCCAATGATTTTAGTGAAAAATGTTCATTGAGTTTTTGAGCAAATTGATCACGCTTAGATTTACTTTTACCAATGTACAAAATATCGTCAACATATACTAATACTTTTTCATAGGAACCTTGATCTCTCCTGACAAACTCACATTTGTCAGCTGATGTGTCGGTGAAACCTATCAGCCTAAGTGTTTTAGAAAGACAATCATACCAACGCTTACCCGATTGTCGCAGACCATAGAGACTTTTCTTTAATAGCCATGTTTTGCCCTCATCTTGGTCAATTCCTGGTGGTGCTCTGACATAAATTTCTTTATCTAGTTGTGCGTGTAAGTATGCTGTCTGTACATCAAATTGAAACACATGTTCGTTTAGAATTAATGCAATGACTAGTACGGTCTTTACACTTTCTGACCTGACTGTAGGAGAATAGGTATCTGTGTAATCATCTGGAAATCTTTGAGAAAACCCTTGTACTACAAGTCTTGCCTTATATAAATTTTTGTTATCTTCTAAATATTTTATCTTGAATACCCATCTCGTTCCAATTGTTTTTTTGTGTTTGGGAACTCTAGCTGGTGTATATACTTTTAGTGCCCTTATACTATCCATCTCTTTTTGCATAGTGTTTTTTTTTTTCACTTTATTTGTTCCTCCTCGGGAAGAGCCAAAATGTTCTCATAGTTTTGGAGTGTAGTGACATCGCAATTAATGGACATCACATAGATTTTAGGTGTGTTCCCTTTGCTTGATCTAGGTCAGTGGTAGGCAAACTTGGCTCTTTTACACCCTGTGGACTCCCAGAATTCCTAAGACAGCTTGGCTTATGATCTAGGTGATCTTCTGATGTTTTTGTCTGCGTTATTATTATTTTCAGACGATTCATTGGGGTACTCTTCATCAATGTCTTGTGTATCAATGATGTGGTAGCCTTCTTTCCAATTCTTAATTGCTATTTTATGTTTGATTGATTTGTTGTTGTGTATGTGAGGTTTTGATTGTGTTTGATTATCTTTATATGTGTGTTTATCTATTATTATTTCATTTGAATGTATTTTGCTCCAATTTGCATTTTCATCAAAATTCACCGATCCTGAAATAATTATTTTATGATTGTTGTCCATAAATCTATATGCCTTGGTTTTGGACTCATAACCTACGAATCTTAGCCTTTTTGAGATTTTATCTCCCTTTCTTCTAAGTTGTTTGGGAATATGTACATTGGCCATTACCCCAAAAATGTGAAGGTGAGATAATTTGGGTTTGCAGTTATACATGATTTCATATGGTGTTTTTTGAATTACGCTAAACCGTAATCTGTTTAATGTATAATTTGAATATAGAATGGCCTCTTCCCAATATGAAAAACTTAATCCTGCGACTTTCAACACACACCTAACCATAGTCTGTAAAACACCGTTTCTGCGTTCAACAACACCATTTTGATATGGCAAAAACGGTGAAGTTTTGTAATGTATCAAACCATTTTTGTTAATCCAATTACTAAATTCTTTGCACATGAATTCAGAACCTCTGTCTGTCATTATTTGTTTGACTTTGATATTATGTTGAGTTTCAACTCTCTTATAAAATTCTTTGAATTTTGCAAATGTTTCGCTTTTGTGTTTGAGAGTGTACACGAAACCGTACTACTATGGTCATCGACAATCGAAAGGAAGAAACGTTTGTTGCCAATTGAAGGCTTCAATGGACCTACTATATCCATGTGCACCATCTGAAAAATGTGTGTGGTGCTTCTTATAGATTTCTTTGGTCGGGGTCTGTTTTTTAATTTTGAACTTTTACAAATAGAACACTCTAGATAATTATCACATTTTTTACTTTAAGACCTTTAGAACATTTTAATATCTTTTTTATAATCAGGAAACCTATGTGTCCCAATCTTCGGTGTAATAGGTGGGCGCAATTATCATGTATAGGTTTACCGATGAAATACATTTGTTATTGATTGGTTCAGTTACAACATGTTCAACATCAATGTTATCAACATTGTTACTATTTTCCCCTTCTGTGTTTCATTCATTAGTATTACAACCATCTTCTATATTCTCTTCTCCTTTTTTTTTCTTCTACACCATCACTATTTTCATCTTCGTTACTAAAGCTAGCACTTATCTGTTCAATAGATTCATGAGATGGTATATAGTAAGGTAGTCCTCCTGATATGACTATGTTTTCTACTTCTTTTCCACTGTTAGTTAACAATACATTACCATCTCTGAATAATACTTCTATTTTTGTTTCTTTACTCAATTTTACTGTAGCAAGAACATTGTAAGGTATTTCTTGTATGAAAAGAACATCGTTTACATTACCAATACCTGGAATATGAACATTTCCTTTCCCATCAACTTTTACGAGTTTTTGATTAGCTACTTTTATGTTGAATGACATTTCGGTGAAGGAAGTAAACAATTCTTTGACACATGAAGTATGTGACGTAGCCCCAGAGTCTAATAACCAGTAATTTCCTTTCTTACTCCTGTTAAAGATGAGATCAATAACCTTGAATCCGTTTACAGATTCACTATTTTTCCTATCATTTTCTCTTTTGGATACTCTACCCCTTCTTGGATTAGGTGATTTCTTGCACCTTGAAGTAATACTTAATCTTTGATTACCAGGATTCCTGTCATAATATCTCTGCCCGGAATTAGATCTCTTTCTATGAAAATTGTTATTTTGTGTTTGGGTATATTCATTAATTGGTCTTTCTCTAAAATTTCTTGGGCAATTTTTCTTAAAATGATCCTTTGAACCACATGTATAGCTTCCTTGCAGGACATTTACTTGCTCATCAAAATCCACCCTCCTAGTATTTCCATTTTCCCTACACATTAATGCTCTATCTTTTCTGAGGTTATCCTCAGCTATTAATCTTCCAGATAGACTTTCAAGGGATAAATTTCCATATTCTGGGTTATCTAACTGATTAAGAAAATTGTCTCAGGATGAATCGAGGGAATTGATAGCATAACAATATAACATAGCATAATACTTTGTATCTAACTTTCACTTCTTCACGCCCCGTTAGAGTCAAACGCCATCTTACTTTCTCTTTTTCCCATAGAAATTCAGAGGGAAGTGATAAGCTTTCTGGAGTTAAAGTTTAGTACTTGCAATTTTAGTTTCTCCTGTATTTGTTCTGCCAGCTTTCAAGTCCAAAATCTTTTTTTTTTTTTAATTGAGTTGCTGGGGTGGTCGTGGCGTCTGGTTCTGCTTGAAGCAGAAATATCCCGGATCCAGAGCAATGATGGGCTTCCCGGGGAGCTCTCACCCTTTAAGCCCCAGATTTAAAAAGAAACCTGGGGCTCTTGGGGAGCTCTACCCACACCCATCGGCTGTCTTTGTCCCTTTCTCCCAGGGGGAAAGTTTTCAAGCTTTCCCAGGGCTGGCGCTCACCAAGGAGAATCTTTCGGCGCCGGCGGAGCCACCGGAAGTCCATGTCCTGTTGTTTTAAGGTGCTGGAAAAGGGAGGAAGTTTTTTCTTCTTTTCTGATTGCGTTCTTGTGTTCTGCAATGCATGCATTTATTCTCCTATTGGTTTGTCCAATGTATGTGTCTGAGCAGATTTTGCATGGTATTTCATAGATGCCCTTCCTGTCATCAATGCGGAATTATATTCGGCAGATATATTCTCATTGTGCCCAGAGAGAGAAATATCTGCCTCTACTCAGGATCGAATTCACAGCCTCCTGATTGTGAGGCAAGAGCTCTACCTCTAGGCCACCACACCACTTCTTATTGGAGATCTTCTTGAATTTACCTAATGTTTGTATTAGAGATGTCTACTGAAAGGTTGATGGGGACAGGTGAGTCATGGCATCAATTCTGTGAGCTTTTCCAGTTTTCTATGATGTTTTCTCCAGTCACAATAGAGAACATCTCACTCATTGTTCCACCATTGAACTTCTTTGGCATCCTTGAATTCGTCCTGCTACTTTCTCTCTGCTTCCCTCCAGCACAAGACTTCAATACTCTAATGTGTAGCTTAAGGCTGAACTATCAGGTTCTCTCTGATCATCATTGCTTTCCTGCAGACCCTTTTCTACATAGAATTATCTGAGCATGGTTTGAAAGCAACACCTCACTCTCTCATGCATGGACAGTGTTACTTTGATAAGGAAACCTCTGGAGGGACACCACAAGTGTATAAAGCAAACCCAGAACCAGAGGTGAGTTCTACTTACCTTTACTACCAGTTTGCAACAGGGCCGCATGTACGTGCTCGCTTCACTCGTGCGCACCCATGCTCTTCTGTGCATGTGCAGAAGCATTCTGATGTCATTGAGGTTGGTGGGCGGAGCCTTCCTCCGGTTTTACTACCGGTTCTATAGAAATGGTACGAACCGGGGGAAACCCACCACTGCCCAGAACCCAACCATTTAGGCAGGGTGTTCTCTTGCCTGCTAACTGCCAAACATCTTGGTCATGACCCTCAGGTTATCCAATGGATTTGAGAAAGCTTCCACTCCCAAAAATGAATAGACTGACTCATAATTCACTTTTCTATGGAATTTTGCCCATGAGAGTATACACAATACTTTCCCAAATGCTCTTTGGCCTCTGACCTGCTGGATTAGTGAGCCCTCAAGCATCTCTAGAAGACAGAGATAGGAGTATAGAAGGAGCTCTATACGTTACCAGCCCCCACTTCCCAGGTCGCTCATCAGAAGCCACGAAAAAGTGCCCGTAATTCATCAAATGGATTCCTCCAGTGTTGGACCATCCAGTATAGAAATCTTCCCCTCCAGCAGCTCCTGTTCCTGATTCTGCAGCACCATCGGTTCCTGGTCCAGATCTTGTTCTGATTTGATTCTTCTCTTTAATCATAACTGTTTTCCTGCAGACCCCCCTTTTTTCAGCAGGCTACATAAAATTATCTGAGCATGATTTAGAAGGAGCACATCACTCTCTCGTGCATGGACAGTGTTATTTAAGGAAACCTCTGTAGGGAAACCCAAGCATATAAAGAACATACAGAACCCAAACACTGAAGCAGAGCGTTCTCTTGCCTGCTATCTACTCACCATCTTGGCCACAAAGGTCTTGTCGGAAGTTCAAGGTAATGAATTTGAATTGGTTTGATTATGTCCTCTGCACAGGTTGTGCTACCTTCTATCAATTCAGGAAGAGATGGCAATTTTCCAGAAGGCAGGTTTTGCACATGGAATGGCAGCTTGTTTTTCCAATACTGGGACCGGTTGGTTCTTCATCTGGTCTGATCCAGATTTCCTTTTGGTAGAGAGGAAAACAAAGACTCCTCCCTTCTTTCCCAATTCTCCCTCTCCTGAACCTGGATCTCCAGCCTCCACAAGGCATGGTAGAGGTAATATAATTGCCTTCTCCCATCCTTGACTGCACTTTGAAGGCTGGAGAGAAGATTGCGAGATGAAAGCTTTGCTATTTGCATTGTTATTGGTGGCAATCATGTGCAAGGACCCAGGTAGGCTCCTGAACCTTTGATTTCAGGTGATGATCAAAGACAGACTGAGAGAAGTTTGATATTTGAAGCCATTGTGCTCCATTCTGGTGGTGGGACTTTTTCACTCTTCTGCTCTGCCTAAGGAGGGCCCATGGGAGCCTTTAGGAGGGAAGAGGAATTCTCAATTGGAAGAGAATTCTGTAGCTGAGACAGCGGCTGGCCCAGCTGTTATTCTCAGATAAACTGCCTCTGAAAGTAGAGGTTTCTCTGCGTAGTGAATTCTGCCATGGATAACTCTTGGGAGTGAGAAGAAAAATGTTTCCTTTTCTTTGCCCTTTATTTGTTTAAAATAAGATTATTGGGGGGGGGGTTCTTTCTTTTTTTCTTTTCTTTTTTTTTACAAATGTGAAATGTGATAAGAGAATTTATAAAAGGAAGGTTGAAGTATAATTTTTAAGAGGGGAGTTAACAAGTGTGAGAGAGTTTTGAATTCTGTAATAGTTAGCATATTTTAGCTTATGTTTGTTAAATGCTATATCCTGTTTTTGCTCTTGGAAAAACAGGGGTATTGGGGAGGGGGAGTTTGGGAGGGGATAAAATGATGTATGATAGATGATTTTGTAGTGTTTGGTTGTTTGAATATAAAAAATAAAAACTTTTGGTTTTTTTTAAAAAAAAGAAAGTAGCGGTTCCTTTGCTTAGTGAATTCTTCCATGGATGACTCTTGGGAGTGAGAGGAAAAATGTTTCCTTTTCTTTGCCCTCCACCTGCCTCCCTCTGGCTTTGAGGACATTCAGCATTTTCGATGGTACAATCAAAGGGGATCAGAGAAACCCCTTTCAAGTCATGCATGGATTTTCCTTGACATCAACCTTAGATTAATGGCCATTGCTGTCATTTCTGAGACTCCTTAGTCTAGCCTGCAGCCTTGGGGGTCACCCATCCAAGAATTAACCAGTCTCAACCCTGCTTAGCTTCCAACCTCTTAAGTTCTCGCCCGCTGACATTTTATGGCCTTTCAAGAAATGACAGATTTTTTTTTAATCTCCCCTTCATTATTTTTTTATTAACCCAAGACGGTGAACTAACCTAATGCTACTTTGTCCTCTGGTTTCCCCTGAAGAACAACCCAGTGAAGTAGGTTGGGGGAGAGAAAGATTGACTGGCCCTGAGTCACCCAAATGGCTTTCTTGGCTAAGGCAGGACTGGAACTCACAGGCTCCTAGTTTGCAGACTGTTTTATTGTATTTCTAGTGAAATATATGCGGCGTATGTTATTCTTCAATAATCTATTATCCAATACATAATAAAATGAGATAAAAAAATAAATATCAATGTAAGGTTGCTCTGTTTTATTTCTTTCATTCAGTAAAGAGTCTGGAATGTTACCAATGTCAGATACCCCTTTGTCGTCGCACAAGAAGATGTGTGAAAATTGAAAAGTTCTGTTATACTCTATATGGTGGCACGGGTAAGCAAACTTCCTATCCTTTCTTACAAGTTTTATTCTTGTATGAGTTCCCAAATGCAGCCAAGAATTAGAAATCACCTAGATGCTGAGCTTGTCAATTGAAAGGTCGGCAGTTCAGCGGTTCGAATCCCCAGTGCCGCGTAACGGGGTGAGCTCCTGTGACTTGTCCCAGCTTCTGCCAACCTAGCAGTTTGAAAGCATGTAAAAAATGCAAGTAAAAAAATAGGGACCACCTTTGGTGGGAAGGAAACAGCGTTCCGTGCGCCTTTGGCATTTAGTCATGCTGCTGTCTTCGAACAGTGCTGGCTCTTTGGCTTTAAAACAGAGAGGAGAACTGCCCCCTAGAGTCAGGAACAACTAGCACAAATGTGTGAGGGGGACCTTTACCTTTACCTTTAAGCCCTATCTGTGCCGTGTCCTGGTTCCCCTCAGGTCATGGCCTGTTGCCTGACAGTCTAAGGCAAGGGTGTCAAACTCACATCATCATGTTGTCATGTGATATATCACAACTTTTTCCCCCTTTGCTCAACTGGGGGTGGCCATGGCCAGCATATGATGCATCTGGGCCACGGGCCAGGAGTTTGACACCCCAGTCTAGTGGTGAAATCCACATTTTTTTACTACCGGTTCTGTGGGTGTGGCTTGGTGGCCGTGGTGTGGTTTGGTGGGCGTTGCTTGGTGGGCGTGGCAGGGGAAGGATACTGCAAGATCTCCATTCCCACCCCAATCTGGGGCCAGCCAGAGGTGGCATTTGCCGGTTCTCTGAACTAGTCAAAATTTGCGCAACCGGTTCTCCAGAACCTGTCAGAACCTGCTGGATTTCACCCCTGCCCTGATCTAAGGGATGACAGGAAAGGGAGGCTTAGAATGAGGAGCCCCATTCATCTCAGTAGCATCCCAGATTGGGAGGGGCACATTCTTTAGGGAAAGTGAGGTGGAAAAAAAGGCTAGGAGAGCTGGGGTTTCTCATGGATATGACCAAGTTTGGACCTTGCTGAATAAGCCATGAAATATCCAAAGGATGAGGACCTTCCCCAGAATGCTTGTTTAATATTTTACTTCTGAGTCAAAGTTCTTGTCAGTATTCCAAATTAGGCTCTCTTCCAGTTCTGACATGAACGAGATGAGGCAAAGACCAGAAGCATTGATTTATTGCTGAGATGAACTTTTACCTAGTTTTCTGTATGCAACAGATAGGGTTTCCTGGGGGACGAGGGTGGGGGCCACATTCCTGTGAAAAGAACGTGCCGGGACGTAGAGATGGATCTGCATGATGGCCAATGGGACATTGGGTTGGAGAGCGGAAGAGGAGGGGGTTGGAAGGAGGAGCCAGTTTGGCTGCAATTAGAGTCAGGAATGTCGGTTTTATTTTTGTTCTTAAATAAAAATGATTCATTAGAGATTTTGCGCTTGAAAATGAAGCTTATTTAAGATAGCACCGAAACCTGACAGACAGCCAAACTCTCTCAAAGCCAGGCTGGCTGAGTTTAAATCATCCCGTTCCCTCCCAGACGTATGGTCAGATTAGAGGTTATCCCCCGACACTATGGCTGAAGCGAAGCTCTCGGAGGAAAGCCTGCTTCAAGCAACGAGTGGAGGAGAAGCGGTCGTGACTCCAGCCAGTTTGGAAACTACGAAGGCTCAACTCTCCCCGCCTTCCTTCTCGGAAAAACTTCAAATGGAGAAGCCTAAATCAGATAAGTACCCGGGGACTGTGCCAAAAGCTTCAGAGGCGGAGTTTCCCTTTCCTAACATGAGAGACAAGGGAAAACCCCTAAGTGAATTGGGCAGAGCCTCCTGGCTATGGGAGTGGGAACAAGCCAGAAAACAAAGTAAGTGCCAAGAAATTCTAAGGAAGCCACTCGAAAGCCCCATAGATGAGTTGAAAGAGAAATTTGACCGTGCCACCCTTCAGGGGGAGGAACCATCCTGCAGACCCAAAGAAAAGAGAGAACCAGTCTGGGCTGTTGACCCGAGAAGACGTAGGCCAAGGCGCAGCCCTTCCCCCCTTCATAGCAGGAGGAGAAGGAGCCCAACGATGCATCCATGGGTCCCCCCCTCCCAGAAAGCAGCAAAGCCTAGATGAGGCAGCACCTCCATACCCCAGGATGAGAGGCGAGGCAGAGGACTATCAACACTGAGACCGGCCCTACACAGCACAGCACAGAGAGGAGAGGGCAGAGAGGGAGGAGCCACCCCAATTCAGAGGGAAGTTCGATGGTGACCCAGACAACCTCACCCAATTCCTCGATTCAGCTGAGATATACATAGAGCGTTTTGGACACCTTTACCCTTTCCCCAGAGCCCTAGTGAATGCCATTTCGGAAGGGCTAGAGGGAGAAGCAAAGAGGTGGTCAGCATCCCTCTATAAAAACAGGGCCCCCCAGCTGCAAGATGCGGATGGGTTCTTGCAACTATTGAGAGCCTGTTATGAGGAGGAGGAGGACGACCCCTATGTGGAAGACGAGCTCAGAAACCTAATACAGGGGGGGAAGCCCATCAAAGAGCATATCCGTGAATTCAGGAGAGTCGTTGGGACACTGCCTCCCTTACCTGAGCGCTTGCTGGTGTACTTTTTTAGAACAAGCCTAGATAAGAGAATTTCCCAAGTGACTGCTAATCGAGACATCCCAAACCGACTCTCTGAATGGTTCCGGGTAGCGATAAAAGTCGACAGAGGGTTGCGGGCGAGCGACACGCCGAAACCACCAGAGGGAAAGGAGAGAGGTCGACCAGACCAAGGGCCACTCAACAGATGGGATACCCCAACATCACAGCCCTCCCACAGACCAACAGCCCCATGGAGCTCACTGAAATGCTACCGATGGGGGGGGAGCGGCCACATAGCAGCAAGATGTGGAACGCCTAGACCAGGACCATCTCCACCGCCCAAAGGACAACCAGAACGAGGGCCCAAGCGCGCCACCCATGTACCGCGGGAAAGCCCCCAAATCCCAGAGTTTTTCGCTCACCTGACCGAAACCAGAGGAACCCCAGATGAGGGAGATCAGTTTCCTGAACTCTACGACACAGAGGATGAAGGCGAAGATGACCCGATGGTGAGTGGACCTGTCCATCCTTTTCTTTTCCCCATACGCCTAACAGCCCCCAAAACAGGGGCCCAAGAGACTTTCCAAGCCCTAATAGACTCGGGTAGCACACGGTGCCTCATCAAACTACCCACAGTTCTGAAATTGGGAATCCGAGCTAAACAGCTCAAACAACCAATTTGTTTTGAGCAAGTTGATGGGTCCCTAGTGGGGGGAGCGTACGCCACACACTTGACTGAACCCGTGAGACTAGAACTAGCAGATCACTGGGAGACGATCCGCTTCATAATAGCCCCCAAGATGACAGAACCAGTCATATTGGGATTCTCGTGGCTGGACAAATGGGGCCCAATCATTTGGTGGCAAGAGGGGACCCACAGGCTGAGAATAGCAAAGGGGCCCCAACCCCTGCCGCCCCGACCAGAAGAATTCCCTCCCATGCTGAAACCCCAAAGCAGCCCTCCACTACAGAAGAAAACACCACCAACACAAGGGTCCCTCCCAGAAGGTACAGCAAAGCAATTGGCAGCCGCACCCACCACCGCTTGTAATGCAAACCAGATCCCAGGAGAGTACCAAGACCTTGCAGAGGTATTCAGCGAGGCCAAGTGTGACATTCTGCCCCCCCACCGCGAGACCGATTGTGCCATTGAGATTATCCTGGGAGCGAAACTACCCAAACCTAAAATGTATGCCATGACGCCCCGAGAAATGCAGGAAATGCGGGACTACATAGACAAAAACTTACAAAGGGGATTTATTGAGCCAGTAAAACCAAGGGTAGCGGAGCCAGTCATGTTTAAAGAGAAAAAGGATGGCTCCATGAGACTGGTGGTCGACTTTCGAAGTATCAACGCTGTTTGCGTACACAACTTGTACCCCCTCCCCCTCATGAAGGACATGCTAACCCACCTAGCTAAAGGGAAGGATTTTACCAAACTAGACCTTTGAGAAGCTTATTACCGAGTACGCATAAAGGCAGGAGATGAATGGAAAACAGCATTCAACTGCCCCCTTTGAACTTCCAGTTCAAAGTAATGCCCTTTGGATTGCAAGGAGCCTCGGCAGTGTTCATGCAGTTAATAAATGAAGTCTTACATGAACACCTTTACAAAGGGGTCCTCATCTACCTGGATGATATTCTCATCTACACGGAGACCATAGACGAACATATACCTCTCGTCCGCCAAGTACTGAAAAAACTGCTAAGGGCAAACCTATATGTCAAACTATCAAATTGTGATTTCCACCAATCACGGCTAGACTACCTGGGCTACCGAGTATCAAACGAGGGGATAGAGATGGACCCAGCCAAGGTCCAATCAGTTCTACAATGGCAGCCCCCTCGCACCCGCAGACAACTGCAAAGTTTCCTAGGCTTTGCGAACTTCTATAGACAATTCATCCCCTCATTCGCGAAGATTGCCAAACCTTTGATGGACCTCCTAAAGACAGGAGGCCCAGTGATGAAACCTCACCCGGGACAACCCCTACAATGGGACCTGACCTGCCAACAGGCATTCGAGACGCTGAAAGGAATGTTTGCGAAAGAACCTGTCTTAAAACACCCGGATCCAGAACAGCCTTTTGTCATCCAAGCAGACGCAAGTGATGTGGCAGAAGGAGCCATGTTACTCCAAAAGAACAACCAAGGTGATCTACAACCCTGCACCTATACCTCCAGCAAACTCACCGATACGGAGAGGTGATGGGCGGCGTGGGAGAAGGAAGCGTTTGCAGTAAGGTGGGCCTTGTTGACCTGGCGGCACCTTCTAGAGGGAGGCCAGAAACCATTTGAAGTCTGGACTGATCATAAAAACCTAGAGGCCCTAAAAACCCCACGAAAACTGTCGCCCAGGCAAGTGCGGTGGGCACAATACTTCAATCGTTTCAATTTTGAACTTAAGCACATCCCAGGAGGGAGAAATTTCCTGGCTGATGCCCTCTCCCGGATGCCCCAATACAACAGTGAGCGGGAGCAGGTAGTGAATGCCATCATCCCCTCCACCCAAGCTGCAGCCCAAGTGATCACCAGATGGCAACAACGTGACCAGCAGGGCCAACTTGCAAGTGACTTAACTGCAAAATTAAAAAATGAAACGCTGACAGACCCCTGGTATCGGGACAATCAATATCTCTTGACAAAAAGAGATGAACTAGCATGGAGGGGGACAAAGCTCTATGTCCCACAGAGTTTATGCATCCTGATTCTCAAGAGGAGCCACAATGTTAAACCAGCGGGACACTTCGGGTTCCTAAAGACTCTGCACCTAGTACGAAGGCAGTTCTGGTGGCCCCACATGAGAAAGGACATAGACAGTTATGTAAAAAGCTGCACCATTTGTGCCACGATGAAGACAAGACCAGGGTGCCCGCCTGGACTGTTGCAACCAGTAGCTGAGCCAACAAGACCATGGGAGGAGATTGCAATGGACTTTATAGTAGACCTACCGAGGAGCAGTGGAAATACAGTGATCTGAACTGTAATAGACTTATTCTCCAAACAGGCACACTTCATTCCTTGTAGTGGACTGCCTTCAGCCCATCAGTTATCCAAACTGTTCCTGAAACACATTTACCGCCTACATGGAGTCCCCAGGAGAATCATCTCTGACAGAGGGGTCCAGTTCACAGCAAAGTTCTGGAGGGAGTTTCTATGATCCATAGGTTCATCCCAAGGGCTCAGCTCAGCATTTCACCCGAGCACCAATGGGGGAGCAGAAAGACTGAACGCTATGATAGAACAGACTTTGATCAAATATCAAAGTTTGATATTTGAAGCCGTTGTGCTCCATTCTGGTGGTGGGACTTTTTCACTCTTCTGCTCTGCCTAAGGAGGGTCCACGGGAGCCTTTAGGAGGGAAGAGGAATTCTCAATTGGAATGGGGCCAAGCATGACACAAAGGGTGGCAGTGGGGGGAGAAGAGTGATGCTCCCAACATCAGAGGCTGATGCCTGCTCCACCCAACAGCGGCTGGCTCAGCTGTTATTCTCAGATAAACTGCCTCTGAAAGTAGAGGTTCCTCTGCGTAGTGAATTCTGGCATGGATGACTCTTGGGAGTGAGAGGGAAAATGTTTCCTTTTCTTTGCCTTCCACCTGCCTCCCTCTGGCTTTGAGGACATTCAGCATTTTCAATGGTACAATCAAAGGGGAACAGAGGAGCCCCTTCCAAGTCAAGCATGGATTTTCCTTTACATCAACCTTAGATTAATTGGTGGGAAGGGAACAGTGCTCCATGCACCTTTGGTGTTGAGTCATGCCAGTCACATGACCACGGAGACGTCTTTGGACAGTGCTAGCTCCTCGGCTTTGAAATGGAGATGAGCACCGCCTCCTAGTGTCGGGAATGACTAGCACATATGTGTGAGAGAAAATCTTTACCTTTACCTTATTCAGTAGAGGAGGAAGCTGAGAATTGGAGATCCCCTAGGACCTGTCTGTGCTCTGTCTGGGTTCCCCTAGACAATCTAAGGGATGCCAGGAAAGGAAGGCTTAGAATGGGGAGCTCCATCCATTCTAGGAGCACCCCAGATTGGGAGGGGAACATTCTTTAGGGAAAGTGGGACGGAGGAAAAGGCTAGGAGAGCTGGGGTTTCTCATGGACATGGCCAAGTTTGGACCTTGCTGAGTAAGCCATGAAATATCCAAAGGATGAGGACTGTTCCTAGAATGCTTGTTTAATATTTTACTCCTGAGTATTCAGTAGAGCGGAAAGGAGGTCTCCCTTCCTACTGGGAGGGAAGGCATGAATATGTATTCAGGGTGGGTTTAGTTTTTTTTCAGAAACAACCGCAGATCAATTCTTTGGTACTGTAAATTTTTTTTTTTATGTTCCCTTTCCAGGAATAAAAAATGGATGTACTCAAACGTGCCCTGAAGCAGGACCCAGTGAAATGGATAGATGTGTCTGTTTTTAGGGCAGTGCATATTACACCACTGCTCCACCAGCTGCATTGGTGGCTAGTCTGCTTCCTGGTCCAGTTCCAGGTGTTGAAGTCCAGCAGGGAGATGGACCAAACTATCAGTGGGACCGTCTCCTCCCAGTTACTGTACATCATCCCACCCCCTTAGAAGTTTAGTAAGTGATAAGGTACAGAATGGGGCCAAGCATGACACAAAGGGTGGCAGTGGTGGGAGAAGAGCAATGCTCCCACCATCAGAGGCTGATGCCTGCTCCACCCAACAGTGCCATGTCCAATGGGAAGGCAGAAGTTCACCTCTCGACACATGGTTTGGCTGCTGGGACACCTGGCTAATTGTCCTGCACTGCTTCCATTGGTAGAGAAAGCAGTGAAATGGACTCTCGTGGCTGGACAAATGGGGCCCAATCATTTGGTGGCAAGAGGGGACCCGCAGACTGAGAATAGCAAAGGGCCCCCAACCCCTGCCGCCCCGACCAGAAGAATTCCCTCCCACGCTGAGACACCAAAGCAGCCCTCCACCACAAGACAAAACGCCACCAACACAAGGGTCCCTCCCAGAAGGTACAGTAAAGCAAGTGGCAGCCGCACCCACCACAGCTTGTAATGCAGATCAGATTTATTTTATTTATTTATTAATTTAATTTGTATACCGCCCTTCTCCCAGAAGGGACTCAGGGCGGTGAACAGCCAAAATTAAAAAACATACAAATACAAAAGTTAAGATAATTTAAAAAATTAAATAATTGGCTACCCAATTTAAAACCCCAAATCCATAAAATTTAAAATCCCAGTTAAAAACCATTTAGGCTAGGCCGGCTTGATGAAATAAAAACGTCTTCAGGGCTTTACGGAAGGTCCGGAGGTCCGGGATCAATCGTATTCCAGGAGGCAGCTCATTCCACAGGGCGGGTGCCCCCACAGAGAAGGCTCGCCCCCTGGGGGCTGCCAGCCGACATTGCCTGACCGACGACACCCCGAGGAGGCCCTCTCTGTGAGAGCGTATTGGCCGGTGGGAGGTTATCGGTAGCAGCAGGCGGTCTCGCAAATACCCTGGCCCTAAGCCATGGAGCGCTTTAAAGATGAGAACCAACACCTTAAAGTGCACCCGGAAGACCACCGGGAGCCAATGCAGCTCACGCAGGAGAGGTGTTACGTGGGAGCGCCACGTCGCTCCCATAATCACCCGCGCGGCCGCATTCTGCACCAGTTGGAGCCTCCAGGTGCTCCTCAGGGGGAGCCCCATGTAGAGAGCGTTACAGTAGTCCAGGCGTGACGTAACCAAGGCATGAGTGACTGTGCACAAGGAGTCCCGATCCAGAAAGGGGCGCAACTGGCGTATCAGGCGAACCTGATAAAAAGCCCCCCTGGCCACGGCCGTCATATGCTCTTCTAAAGACAGCCATGTGTCCAGGAGGACGCCCAAGTTGCGAGCCCCCTCTGTGGGGGTCAGTGACTCGCCCCCAATAGCCAGCGATGGCACCAGCTGGCTATACCGGGATGCCGGCATCCACAGCCACTCGGTCTTGGAAGGGTTGAGCCGAAGCCTGTTCCTCCCCATCCAGATCCGCACGGCCTCCAGACACTGGGACATCACTTCGAGGGCATCATTGGGGTGGTCTGGGGTGGAAATGTACAGCTGAGTGTCATCAGCGTACAGATGGCATCGCACCCCAAAACCACGGATGATCTCACCCAGGGGATCACCCCGGATCTCACCCAGATCCCAGGGGAGTACCAAGACCTTGCTGAAGTATTCAGCGAGGCCGACTGTGACATTCTGCCCCCCCACCGCGAGACCGATTGTGCCATCGAGATTATCCCGGGAGCGAAACTACCCAAACCTAAAATGTATGCCATGACGCCCCGAGAAATGCAGGAAATGCGGGACTACATAGACAAAAACTTACAAAGGGGATTTATTGAGCCAGTAAAACCAAGGGTAGCGGCGCCGGTCATGTTTAAAGAGAAAAAGGACGGCTCCATGAGATTGGTGGTCGACTTTCAAAGTATCAATGCTGTATGCATTGTATGCGTTGTATGCGTAAAAGTATCAACGCTGTATGCGTAAATTTCCTGGCTGATGCCCTCTCCCAGATGCCCCAACACAACAGTGAGCGGGAGCAGGTAGTGAATGCCATCATCCCCTCCACCCAAGCTGCAGCCCAAGTGATCACCAGACGGCAACAACGTGACCAGCAGGGCCAACTTGCAAGTGACTTAACTGCAAAATTAAAAAATGAAACGCTGACAGACCCCTGGTATCGGGACAATCAACATCTCTTGACAAAAAGAGATGAACTAGCATGGAGGGGATCAAAGCTCTATGTCCCACAGAGCTTACGCATCCTGATTTCAAGAGGAGCCATGACGTTAAACCAGCAGGACACTTCGGGTTCCTAAAGACTCTGCACCTAGTACGAAGGCAGTTCTGGTGGCCACACATGAGAAAGGATGTAGACAGTTATGTAAAGAGCTGCACCATTTGTGCCACGATGAAGACAAGACCAGGGTGCCCGCCTGGATTGTTGCAACCAGTAGCTGAGCCAACAAGACCATGGGAGGAGATTGCAATGGACTTTATAGTTGACCTACCGAGGAGCAGTGGAAATTCAGTGATCTGGACTGTAATAGACTTATTCTCCAAACAGGCACACTTCATTCCTTGTAGTGGACTGCCTTCAGCCCGTCAGTTATCCAAACTGTTCCTGAAACACATTTACCGCCTACATGGAGTCCCCAGGAGAATCATCTCCGACAGAGGGGTCCAGTTCACAGCAAAGTTCTGGAGGGAGTTTCTACGATCTATAGGTTCATCCCAAGGGCTCAGCTCAGCATTTCACCCGAGCACCAATGGGGGGGGGGGGGCGGAAAGACTGAACGCTATGATAGAACAGTATTTAAGATGCTATGTCGACTACCAGCAGCCCAATTGGGCAGACCTCCTATCTTTTGCGGAGGTTGCATATAACAATGCTGTCCACAGCACCACGGGGCTAACCCCGTTCAAAATAGTGAGTGGCATGGATTTTGTCCCCATGCCAGAATATCCGAGGGAGCCCCCTTCCTCATTTAGTTTGACCGACTGGATGGGAACATTGAGACAAACTTGGGAGAATGTTAAGAGGGCACTGGCAAAGGCAGCTCAATCTTATAAGGAACAAGCAGACAAGCACCGAACTCCCCAAAGACCATTTCAGCTGGGAGAGAAAGTTTACCTCTCCACCAAGTACTTGAGATTAGACTCCCGAGCAGGAAATTGGGCCCAAAATTTATAGGACCATTTCCTATAATAAAAATAATCAACCCCGTTACACTGCAATTTCAGTTGCCACGGCTTTTGGGGAAAATTCACCCCGTTTTTCACAGTAGCCTTCTAAAACCTGTAGTGGGGTCTACTTTAAGGCCATTGCCATGTGAACCCCCTGGACCCTTGGTTGTTGGGGGCCAAACACACTACGAAGTGCAGCGGATTCTTAATTCAAGATGGCACAGGGGGCGCCTCCAGTACCTAATTAAATGGAAGGGCTACCCGTTGTCAGAGGCTTCCTGGGTGAAGAGCGCAAACATCCAAGCAGACCGCCTTATAGCAAAATTCCATGCAGACCACCCGGGGAAGCCGGGAGGGGGGGTGCACAGGCAAGGAGGGGCTAATGAGATTTATCTTGTTGTGTTTTTTCCCTATGGGATAGGTGATATCACAGAAGTGAAGGGAGAGGGGCCGGATGTCAGCATTCCAAATTAGGCTCTCTTCCAGTTCTGACATGAACGAGATGAGGCAAAGACCAGAAGTGTTGATTTATTGCTGAGATGAACTTTTACCTAGTTTTCTGTATGCAACAGAAAGGGTTTCCTGGGGGACGAGGGTGGGGGCCACATTCCTGTGAAAAGAACGTGCCGGGACGTAGAGATGGATCTGCATGATGGCCAATGGGACATTGGGTTGGAGAGCGGAAGAGGAGGGGGTTGGAAGGAGGAGCCAGTTTGGCTGCAATTAGAGTCAGGAATGTCGGTTTTATTTTTGTTCTTAAATAAAAATGATTCATTAGAGATTTTGCGCTTGAAAATGAAGCTTATTTAAGATAGCACCAAAACCTGACAGCTTGTTTAATATTTTACTCCTGAGTATTGAGTAGAGGAGGAAGGAGATCTGCCTTCCTGCTGGGAGGGAAGGCATGAATGTGTGTTCAGGGTGGGTTTAGCATTTTCTTCAGAAACAACCGCAGATCAATTCTTTGGTACTGTAAATGTTTTGTTTTATGTCTCCTTTCCAGGAAGGATTGCGGGAAGTTCATGTGCTGTAACATGCCCTCGAGGGGAACGTGGCTTTCTTAGATGTTGCCAAACTGACCTTTGCAACGCTTAAAATATTGTTTTGAGTTTTGCTGTCCTACATTACGGACCATCCTTGCAGATTTATGCTTGTGACCTTTATGGTCCATGATTCCCCCTCTGCTTTTTTTTTTTTTTTTTTTTTTTTTTTTTGGGACACCTCTCCCTCTCTCCCTTTTCTCCTGGTCTACAAGCTCTTTCTGTAGTTTGGCCACTGAATAAATTTCTGCATTCAAATTCAAGTGTCATGGATGTGTTGGATAGGACGTGTCCATTTTCCTGGCACCTTTCCAGCTAGTTGAGCCTCTCAAGTCAGGAAGCTTAGATACACAGCATGCAAAACCCCTAAATTCTCTTCCTTCTCTAATGGGTGCAAGTCTGCCTTAGGTGCCCATCTTAGATGGGGCATAAAAATATAAGTGTATGTATTTATACACTTACGTGTATGTACAGATAGCTTGGTCCATCTCCCTGCTGGGCTTGAAAGGTTACAACCACCACCTGGAACTGGACCAGGAAGGAGACTAGCAACCAATGCAGCTAAGCATAATCACCTATGTATTCCAGTTCCAGATTTGATCACTTACTAAACTTCTAATGGGGTGGGATGATGTACAGTAACTGGGAGGAGACGGTCCCACTGATAGCTTGGTCCATCTCCCTGCTGGACTTCAAAAGTTACAACCAACACCTGGAACTGGACCAGGAAGCAGACTAGCAACCAATGCAGCTGGTGGAGCAGTGGTGTAATATGCACTGCCCTAAAAACAGACACATCTGTCCATTTCACTGCTTTCTCTACCAATGGAAGCAGTGCAGGACAATTAGCCAGGTGTCCCAGCAGCCAAACCATGTGTCGAGAGGTGAACTTCTGCCTTCCCATTGGACATGGCACTGTTGGGTGGAGCAGGCATCAGCCTCTGATGGTGGGAGCATTGCTCTTCTCCCACCACTGCCACCCTTTGTGTCATGCTTGGCCCCATTCTGTACCTTATCACTTACTAAACTTTTAAGGGGGTGGAATGATGTACAGTAACTGGGAGGAGACGGTCCCACTGATAGTTTGGTCCATCTCCCTGCTGGACTTCAACACCTGGAACTGGACCAGGAAGCAGACTAGCCACCAATGCAGCTGGTGGAGCAGTGGTGTAATATGCACTGCCCTAAAAACAGACACATCTATCCATTTCACTGGGTCCTGCTTCAGGGCACGTTTGAGTACATCCATTTTTTATTCCTGGAAAGGGAACATAAAAAAAAAAATTACAGTACCAAAGAATTGATCTGCGGTTGTTTCTGAAAAAAAACTAAACCCACCCTGAATACATATTCATGCCTTCCCTCCCAGTAGGAAGGGAGACCTCCTTTCCGCTCTACTGAATACTCAGGAGTAAAATATTAAACAAGCATTCTGGGAAAGGTCCTCATCCTTTGGATATTTCATAGCTTACTCAGCAAGGTCCAAATTTGGCCATGTCCATGAGAAACCCCAGCTCTCCTAGCCTTTTCCTCCGCCCCACTTTCCCTAAAGAATGTTCCCCTCCCAATCTGGGGTGCTCCTAGAATGGATGGAGCTCCCCATTCTAAGCCTTCCTTTCCTGGCATCCCTTAGATTGTCTAGGGGAACCCAGACAGAGCACAGACAGGTCCTAGGGGATCTCCAATTCTCAGCTTCCTCCTCTACTGAATAAGGTAAAGGTAAAGATTTTCTCTCACACATATGTGCTAGTCATTCCTGACACTAGGAGGCGGTGCTCATCTCCATTTCAAAGCCGAGGAGCTAGCACTGTCCAAAGACGTCTCCGTGGTCATGTGACTGGAATGACTCAACACCAAAGGTGCATGGAGCACTGTTCCCTTCCCACCAATTAATCTAAGGTTGATGTAAAGGAAAATCCATGCTTGACTTGGAAGGGGCTCTTCTGTTCCCCTTTGATTGTACCATTGAAAATGCTGAATGTCCTCAAAGCCAGAGGGAGGCAGGTGGAAGGCAAAGAAAAGGAAACATTTTCCCTCTCACTCCCAAGAGTCATCCATGCCAGAATTCACTACGCAGAGGAACCTCTACTTTCAGAGGCAGTTTATCTGAGAATAACAGCTGAGCCAGCCGCTGTTGGGTGGAGCAGGCATCAGCCTCTGGTGTTGGGAGCATCACTCTTCTCCCCCCACTGCCACCCTTTGTGTCATGCTTGGCCCCATTCCAATTGAGAATTCCTCTTCCCTCCTAAAGGCTCCCGTGGACCCTCCTTAGGCAGAGCAGAAGAGTGAAAAAGTCCCACCACCAGAATGGAGCACAACGGCTTCAAATATCAAACTTTGATATTTGATCAAAGTCTGTTCTATCATAGCGTTCAGTCTTTCTGCCCCCCCATTGGTGCTCGGGTGAAATGCTGAGCTGAGCCCTTGGGATGAACCTATGGATCATAGAAACTCCCTCCAGAACTTTGCTGTGAACTGGACCCCTCTGTCGGAGATGATTCTCCTGGGGACTCCATGTAGGCGGTAAATGTGTTTCAGGAACAGTTTGGATAACTGATGGGCTGAAGGCAGTCCACTACAAGGAATGAAGTGTGCCTGTTTGGAGAATAAGTCTATTACAGTCCAGATCACTGTATTTCCACTGCTCCTCGGTAGGTCTACTATAAAGTCCATTGCAATCTCCTCCCATGGTCTTGTTGGCTCAGCTACTGGTTGCAACAGTCCAGGCGGGCACCCTGGTCTTGTCTTCATCGTGGCACAAATGGTGCAGCTTTTTACATAACTGTCTATGTCCTTTCTCATGTGGGGCCACCAGAACTGCCTTCGTACTAGGTGCAGAGTCTTTAGGAACCCGAAGTGTCCCGCTGGTTTAACATTGTGGCTCCTCTTGAGAATCAGGATGCATAAACTCTGTGGGACATAGAGCTTTGTCCCCCTCCATGCTAGTTCATCTCTTTTTGTCAAGAGATATTGATTGTCCCGATACCAGAGGTCTGTCAGCGTTTCATTTTTTAATTTTGCAGTTAAGTCACTTGCAAGTTGGCCCTGCTGGTCACGTTGTTGCCGTCTGGTGATCACTTGGGCTGCAGCTTGGATGGAGGGGATGATGGCATTCACTACCTGCTCCCGCTCACTGTTGTATTGGGGCATCCGGGAGAGGGCATCAACCAGGAAATTTCTCCCTCCTGGGATGTGCTTAAGTTCAAAATTGAAACGATTGAAGTATTGTGCCCACCGCACTTGCCTGGGCGACAGTTTTCGTGGGGTTTTTAGGGCCTCTAGGTTTTTATGATCAGTCCAGACTTCAAATGGTTTCTGGCCTCCCTCTAGAAGGTGCCGCCAGGTCAACAAGGCCCACCTTACTGCAAACACTTCCTTCTCCCACGCCGCCCATCGTCTCTCCGTATCGGTGAGTTTGCGGGAGGTGTAGGCGCAGGGTTGTAGATCACCTTGGTTGTTCTTTTGGAGTAACACGGCTCCTACTGCCACATCACTTGCGTCTGCTTGGATGACAAAAGGCTGTTCCGGATCCGGCTGTTTTAAGACAGGTTCTTTCGCAAACATTCCTTTCAGCGTCTCGAATGCCTGTTGGCAGGTCAGGTCCCATTGTAGGGGTTGTCCCGGGCGAGGTTTCGTCACTGGGCCTCCTGTCTTTAGGAGGTCCATCAAAGGTTTGGCAATCTTCGCGAATGAGGGGATGAATTGTCTATAGAAGTTCGCAAAGCCTAGGAAACTTTGCAGTTGTCTGTGGGTGCGAGGGGGCTGCCATTGTAGAACTGATTGGACCTTGGCTGGGTCCATCTCTATCCCCTCGTTTGATACTCGGTAGCCCAGGTAGTCTAGCCGTGATTGGTGGAAATCACAATTTGATAGTTTGACATATAGGTTTGCCCTTAGCAGTTTTTTCAGTACTTGGCAGACGAGAGGTATATGTTCGTCTATGGTCTCCGTGTAGATGAGAATATCATCCAGGTAGATGAGGACCCCTTTGTAAAGGTGTTCATGTAAGACTTCATTTATTAACTGCATGAACACTGCCGCGGCTCCTTGCAATCCAAAGGGCATTACTTTGAACTGGAAGTTCAAAGGGGGCAGTTGAATGCTGTTTTCCATTCATCTCCTGCCTTTATGCGTACTCGGTAATAAGCTTCTCAAAGGTCTAGTTTGGTAAAATCCTTCCCTTTAGCTAGGTGGGTTAGCATGTCCTTCATGAGGGGGAGGGGGTACAAGTTGTGTACGCAAACAGCGTTGATACTTCGAAAGTCGACCACCAGTCTCATGGAGCCATCCTTTTTCTCTTTAAACATGACTGGCTCCGCTACCCTTGGTTTTACTGGCTCAATAAATCCCCTTTGTAAGTTTTTGTCTATGTAGTCCCGCATTTCCTGCATTTCTCGGGGCGTCATGGCATACATTTTAGGTTTGGGTAGTTTCGCTCCCGGGATAATCTCGATGGCACAATCGGTCTCGCGGTGGGGGGGCAGAATGTCACACTCAGCCTCGCTGAATACCTCTGCAAGGTCTTGGTACTCTCCTGGGATCTGGTTTGCATTACAAGCGGTGGTGGGTGCGGCTGCCAATTGCTTTGCTGTACCTTCTGGGAGGGACCCTTGTGTTGGTGGTGTTTTCTTCTGTAGTGGAGGGCTGCTTTGGGGTTTCAGCATGAGAGGGAATTCTTCTGGTCGGGGCGGCAGGGGTTGGGGCCCCTTTGCTATTCTCAGCCTGTGGGTCCCCTCTTGCCACCAAATGATTGGGCCCCATTTGTCCAGCCACGAGAATCCCAATATGACTGGTTCTGTCATTTTGGGGGCTATTATGAAGCGGATCGTCTCCCAGTGATCTGCGAGTTCTAGTCTCACGGGTTCAGTCAAGTGTGTGGCGTATGCTCCTCCCACTAGGGACCCATCAACTTGCTCAAAGCGAATTGGTTGTTTGAGCTGTTTAGCTCGGATTCCCAATTTTAGAACTGTGGGTAGGTTGATTAGGCACCATGTGCTACCCGAGTCTATTAGGGATTGGAAAGTCTCTTGGACCCCTGTTTTGGGGGCTGTTAGGCGTATGGGGAAAAGAAAAAGATGGACGGGTCCACTCACCATCGGGTCATCCTCGCCTTCGTCCTCCGTGTCATAGGGTTCGGGGGACTGATCTCCCTCATCTGGAATTCCTCTGGTTTCGGTCAGATGAGTGAAAAACTCCGGGATTTGGGGAGCTTCCTGCGGTACGTGGGTGACGCGCTTGGGCCCTCGTTCCGGTCTTGCGTTGGGCGGTGGAGCTGGTCCCAGTCTAGGCATTCCACATCTTGCTGCTATGTGGCCGCTTCCTCCACATCTGTAGCATTTCAGTGGGCTCCGTGGGGCAGTTGGTCTGTAGGAGGGCTGTGATGTTGGGGTTTCTCGTCTGTTGAGTGGCCCCTAGTCTGGTTGGCCTCTCTCCTTTCCCTCTGGTGGTTTTGACATGTCACTCGCCCGCAGCCCTCTGTCGACTTTTATCGCTACCCGGAACCATTCAGTGAGTCGGTTTGGGATGTCACGATAGGCAGTCACTTGGGAAATTCTTTTATCTAGGCTTGTTCTTAAAAAATACACCAACAATCGCTCTGGTAGGGGAGGCAGTGTCCCAATGACTCTCCTGAATTCACGCATATGCTCTCTGATAGGCTTCCCCCTCTGCATTAGGTTTCTGAGCTCGTCTTCTACATAGGGGTCCTCCTCCTCCTCCTCATAACGGGCTCTCAATAGTTGCAAGAACCCATCCACATCTTGTAGCTGGGGGGCCCTGTTTTTGTAGAGTGATGCTGACCACCTCTTTGCTTCTCCCTCCAGCCCTTCCGAGATAGCATTCACTAGGGCTCTGGGGAAAGGGTAGAGGTGTCCGAACCGCTCTATGTATATCTCAGCTGAATCGAGGAATTGGGCAAGGTTGTCTGGGTCACCATCGAACTTCCCTCTGAACTGGGGTGGCTCCTCCCTCTCTGCCCTCTCCTCTCTGTGCTGAGCTCTGTAGGGCCGGCCTTGGTGTTGATAGTCCTCTGCCTCGTCTCTCATCCTGGGGTAGGGAGGTGCTGCCCTGTCTGGGCTTCGTTGCCATTCCCATCCACAGTTCGCCCTTCCCAATTCACTTAGGGGTTTTTCTTTATCTTTTACATTTGGAAAGGGAAATCCCACCTCTGAGGCTTTTGGCACAGTCCCCGGGTACTTATCTGGCTCACGTTTCTTTGCTTGAAGTTCTGCCGGGGGGGAAGGCGGAGAAAGTTGAACCTTTGTATTTTCCAAGTTGGCTGGGATCACGACCGCTTTTGCTCCTCCCGTTGCTTGAAGCAGGCTTTCCTCTGAGAGCTTGGCTTCAGCCATAGTCCGTCCGACCAGACGTCTGGGAGGGAACGGGATGATTTAAACTCAGCCAGCCTGGGTTTGGAGGTGTTTGGCTGTCTGTCAGGCTTCGGTGCTATCTTAAATAAACTTCATTCTCAAACGCATCGTCTCTAATGAATCACTTTTATTTAAGAATAGAAAAAATCCGACATTCCTGATTCAAGTTGCAACCAAACTGGCCCCTCCTTCCAACCCCCTCCTCTTCCGCTCTCCAACCCCAATGTCCCATTGGCCATCATGCAGATCCATCTCTACGTCCCGGCACATTCTTTTCACAGGAATGTGCCTCCCACCCTCCATCACCCAGGTAACACTATCTGTTGCATTCAGAAAACTACGTAAAAGTTCATCTCAGCAATAAATCAACACTTCTGCTCTCTGCTTCATTTCGTTTATGTCAGCACTGGAAGAGAGCCTAATTTGGAACGCTGACACTGACTTTGTATAAATATACAAAAGTATGAAGGCTATTGCTTAACATATTGTAAGCCGCCCTGAGTCTCCGGAGAAGGGCGGCATATAAATCAAATTTAAAAATAAATAAATAAATAAGAACGCAAATAGCAAAGCTTTCATCTTGGAATCTTCTCTCCAGCCTCCAAAGTGCAATCCAGGATGGGAGAAGGCAGTTATATATACCTGTACCATGCCTTGTGGGGGCTGGAGATCCAGGTTCAGGAGAGGGAGAATTGGGAAAGAAGGGAGGAGTCTTTGTTTTCCTCTCTACCAAAAGGAAATCTGGATCAGACCAGATGAAGAACCAACCGGTCCCAGTATTGGAAAAACAAGCTGCCATTCCATGTGCAAAACCTGCCTTCTGGATAATTGCCATCTCTTCCTGAATTGATAGAAGGTAGCACAACCTGTGCAGAGGACATAATCAAACCTATTCAAAATCATTACCTTGAACTTCCGACAAGACATTTGTGGCCGAGATGTTGAGTAGATAGCAGGCAAGAGAACGCTCTGCTTCAATGTTTGGGTTCTGGGAGTGCTTTATACATTTGTGGTGTCCCTGCAGAAGTTTCCTTATCAAAATAACACTGTCCATGCACGAGAGAGTGATGTGTTCCTTCTAAATCGTGCTCAGATAATTTTATGTAGCCTGCTGAAAAAAGGGGGTCTGCAGGAAAACAGTTATGATTAAAGAGAAGAATCAGATCAGAACAAGATCTGGACCAGGAACCGATGGTGCTGCAGAATCAGGAACAGGAGCTGCTGGAGGGGAAGATTTCTATACTGGATGGTCCCACACTGGAGGAATCCATTTGATGAATTATGGGCGCTTTTTCGTGGCTTCTGATGAGTGACCTGGGAAGTGGGGGCCGGTAACGTATAGAGCTCCTTCTATACTCCTTCTATCTCTGTCTTCTAGAGATGCTTCAAGGCTCACTAATCCAGCAGGTCAGAGGCAAAAAAGCATTTGGGAAAGTATTGTGTATACTCTCATAGGTAAAATTCCATAGAAAAGTGAATTATGAGTCAGTCTAATCATTTTTGGGAGTGGAAGCTTTCTCAAATCCATTGGATAATCTGAGGGTCATGGCCAAGATTTTCGACAGTTAGCCGGCAAGGGAACACCCTGCCTAAATGGTTGGGTTCTGGGCAGTGGTGGGTTGCCCCCGGTTCAGACCGGTTCTATAGAACCGGTACTAAAACCAGAGGGAGACTCCACCCACCGACCCCGACAACATCAGAATGCTTCTGCACATGCACAGAAGAGCACTGGTGCACATGAGTGAAGCAAGCAGGTGGATGCGGCCCTGTTGCAAACTGGTAGTAAAGGTAAGTAGAACTCACCTCTGGTTCTGGGTGTGCTTTATACGCTTGTGGTGTCCCTCCAGAGGTTTCCTTATCAAGGTAACACTGTCCATGCATGAGAGAGTGAGGTGTTGCTTTCAAACCATGCTCAGATAATTCTATGTAGAAAAGGGTCTGCAGGAAAGCAATGATGATCAGAGAGAACCTGATAGTTCAACCATGACCTACACATTGGAGTGTTGAAATCTTGTGCTGGAGGGAAGCAGAGAGAAAGTAGCAGGACGAGTTCAAGGACGCCAAAGAAGTTCAATGGTGGAACAATGAGTGAGATGTTTATTTATTTATTTATTGGTTCGATTTATATGCCGCCCTTCTCCGGAGACTCAGGGTGGCTTACAGTGCATTAAGCAATAGCCTTCATACTTTCGTATATATACCTGCTTAGTAGGGCTTTCGGGGGGCCCTAAGCGGTGTTCTTTTTTATACAAAGTCAGCTTATTGCCCCCACAATCCATGTCCTCATTTTACCTACCTCGGAAGGATGGAAGACTGAGTCAACCTTGAGCCTGGTGAGATTCGAACTTGCAGTAATTGCAGGCAGCTAGCAGCTAAGTGCTACTTAACAGCACTTTAGTCCACTGCGCCACCAAGGCTCGTCTATGTTCTCTATCGTGACTGGAGAAAACCTCACAGAAAACTGGAAAAGCTTGCAGAATTTACGCCATGACTCCCCTGTCCCCATCTACCTTTCAGTAGACATCTCTAATACAAACATTAGGTAAATTCAAGAAGATCTCCAATAAGAAGTGGTGCGGTGGCCTAGAGCTAGAGCTCTTGCATCACAATCAGGAGGCTGTGAATTCGATCCTGACTAGAGGCAGATATTTCTCTCTCTGGGCACAATGAGAATATATCTGCCGAATATAATTCCTCATTGGTGACAGGAAGGGCATCCAGCCAGTAAAACACTCTGCTAGCTCCATTCAGTTGCCCAGACTCCACGCCAAAAGGGATTATGGGGTCGTTGAAAGAAGATGGTGAAGAAGATCTCAAAGAACGTAGTCCTTTATTGTTGGGCATTAAAAGCAATATTTGAGGAGCCAACATTGACAGGTTGTTTGATGGTGCATTCTCTTAGACCCCATAGGGAAATGATTTGGATTGGTCACAATCTGAGTTAGAACAGGTCCAAGGCTAAGGCAGTGCTCCTTTAAATGCAGGAGATTGTACCAGGAGCAAGGAAAAACACCACTAAAGACAGGTTTTAAGAATTTGGTTTCTGCAGTGAAGTGGTTCGGGAATGATGAGAGGCACAAGCAAGCAAGTGACAACAGCTCTTTAATATACAGTGAGACTTCAGCAAAAACTCAGAGGCTGCAGTCCTCCTTATATACAATCCTGGAGAGACTGTCAGCCAATCAGGAACGTAGGCAGGTTTGAAACTCCCGCTTAAAAGTATCAATACATAACACCCCTCCCTTCCCAGAAGGCACTAACACTCAAAAATTAACATATGTACAAACAAAGTCTCGCAGGTGCTTAGGCTGAGTTCTCGCCCTAGTTGACCTGCGCAGTTCAGTGTTTGGTGAGGCGTCGAGCTGGTCGGAGGGACTCTTTGTCTCTCCCGGCTCCGCCAATGGAACCTCCTGGATTTTGTCCGGGGCGTGGTTATCCCCGGCTGGGAGTGGCGACTCGCTGGGGCGGCGCTGGAACCAGGGCTTGTCAGCTAAGTATTCTCGCGGCCCCGGGCTTGAGTTAGCTGTTTTGGAGAAGTGGTCATAGTTAGGCTCGGACATGTCTGCGTTGATGTTTGCCTCGCCAACCACCCGTTTCCTCAGTTGGTCTATGTGGCGCTTCCAGAGTCTATCTACCCCCACGTCCACCGTGTATGATTTTGGGCCTGTTATCCCCACTATGGTTCCTGCAACCCACAGAGGACCGCTGGCATAATTGCGAGCGAACACCGGGGACCCAACCTGAAACTGCCTTAAGCCACAGGTCTCTCCCTTAAAGTTTTCGTGCGAATAGTTAGGGTGAAGCCTGTCCAACACGCACCGGAGCTTTCTCCCCATGAGGAGCTCTGCTGGGCTTCTCCCGGTTGCCGTGCATGGTGATGCATGCTGAACCGCAAGGAATTGATCTATCCTGGCCTGCCAGTCCCCATTGTCTAATCTGGACAGTGCTTCCTTGGCTGTCCTGACAAATCGTTCAGCCAATCCGTTGGAAGCCGGGTGAAATGGGGCTGATAGGGCATGGCGGATTCCCAGGCCGGCCAAGTAGCCTTCGAAAAGGGTTGCTGTAAATTGGGGCCCATTGTCCGACACCAAGGTATCCGGCAGGCCGTGGGTGGCAAACAACTTTCTTAGGGCCTTGATAACCGCTTCGGCCGTTGTGGATGGCATTAATACAATTTCGAGCCATTTTGAAAAGGCATCCACTACTATTAAAAACGTTTGGCCATGGAACGGGCCGGCAAAATCAATGTGGATCCTCCCCCATGGGCCTTTTGGTTTCTCCCACTCTCGGATGGGCGCTACTGGGGGATCGGGGCGAGACTCCTGGCAGGGTCTGCACTTCCCCACCCACTCGGAAATGACCTGGTCCATGTTGGGCCACCAGACATAGCTGCGGGCTAAGCACTTCATCCTAACGATGCCGGGATGCCCCTCGTGCAATAACTCTAAAACTCTATCTCATAGTTTTGCTGGAATTACCACTCTGTCACCCCACAGTAAGCACCCCCCTTGCGTAAACAGTTCATTTCGTTTGTTGGCAAAACCTTGGTACTCCTCCCCGACCACCTTGTCCGGCCACCCTTTCAAAACCCAACCCATAACAGTCCGGATAACAGGGTCTCTATTTGATGCCTTCGCCACCTCGCCGGAGGAGATGGGCCCCAAGGTTAACGTGTCCAACAACAGGACGGAGGTTTCCGGTGTTGGGTTGTCCAGCAGGTCGGGAAGGGGGCAACGGCTAAGGGCATCCGCATGACCCAGGGTCCGCCCAGGCCGATGGACGAGCTGGTACGAGTAGGCCGATAAGAAAATCGCCCATCTTGTTAAACGGGGGGAGAGGGCAGCGGGGGTTGGCCTGTCGCCTGCTAGCAGTCCTAGCAACGGTCTATGGTCAGTCACAAGTTCGAATTTTCGGCCATAGAGGTATTCGTGGAACTTCTTAACCCCCGCAATCGCAGCCAGAGCCTCTCTGTCCAATTGGCTATAGTTTCGTTCTGTGCTGGACAGAGTTCGGGAGTAGAAGGCAATGGGTGCCTCTAGGCCGTTCGGCAGTCTATGGCCTAGGACGGCACCAACTCCTACGGGGGAGGCGTCGCAAACTAAGACGAGCGGCAGCTCTGCATTGTATTGGATCAGGAAGCTGTCCTCAGATAGGAGTTTTTTTACTGCCTCAAAAGCGGCCGCTTGCGGTTTCCCCCAGACCCATGGTACATTCTTCCCTAAGAGTTTGTGAAGGGGATCAGCGACCGTGGCCTTATCTCTTAGGAACATTGAGTAGAAATTGAGCAGTCCAAGGAAGGCTTGGAGCTCAGCTTTGGATTTGGGGGCTGGTGCGCTTTTGATGGCCCTCACCTTGCTTTCGGTAGGGTGGATGCCTGTGCCGTCCACCCTGTACCCCAGAAATTCTACCGAGGGGACCGCTATCCTGCACTTGTTCTTTTTAAGTCTTAGTCCCGCTTCTCTGAATCTGGACAGGACGTTCCGTACCCTGTCCCCTAGCTGGTGTTCGTCTTGGGCGCTGACTAAGACGTCATCGAAATAGGGGACTACTCCCGGAAGTCCTTGCAACAGGCGCTCCATGGTGCTTTGAAATAAGCCGGGTGCGACGCTCACCCCAAATTGGAGCCTGGTGCATTTAAATGCACCCCTATGAGTCACGATCGTTTGCGCCTCTGCCGTGGCGTCGTCGACCGGTAACTGTTGATAGGCTTGGGCCAGGTCTAATTTGGCAAAAATTTTTCCGGGGCCCAGGGAGTGTAGTAGATGGTGCACGATCGGCACCGGATAGGCGCTCGGCTGCAAAGCCTTGTTGATCGTGCACTTGTAGTCGGCGCAAATTCTGATTGAGCCGTCGGACTTAACTGGGGTGACTATAGGGGTCTCCCACTTGGCATGGTCAACGGGAACCAACACCCCTTGCTTAATCAGTTTGTCCAGTTCTGCATCGATCTTTGGTTTCAATGCGAACGGCACTCGTCTGGCCTTTAGTCTTACTTGGGCTACGTTGGGGTCTAAGTTTAGTGAAATAGGGGTCCCCACATACTTGCCCAACGTGTCCCCGAAAACGTCCTGGAACTCGGACAGGAGGCTGTCTTTCAGGGTTGACTTGGACATCAGGTGGACGCCGGTGAAGCCCATGCCAAGGGCTCGGAACCACCCCATGCCCAGGAGGCTCGGCAGCTGCTTCGTGACGATGGTCAGCGGCAGGTCTCTTTCGTAGTCTCCGTAGGTGACCCGGAACGTGCCCACGCCTTCGAGGGGGACTCGGTTCCCCTGGTAGTCTAGGATGCGCAGTCTCTGTCTGGAGAGTTGATCCTTCCGGAACGACGGCAGGAGGGTCTTTAGGGTTGTCCACGACATGATGGAGAGAGCTGATCCGGTGTCGATCTCCATCGAGCACGGTCTTCCGTTGATCTCGACCACCGTGCTGACTTTGTCCTCGACCGTTGTGCTGGCCTGGTCGATGTGTATGCTGCGGCCATCTCGCGGTTCAAATTCGCGCCGTTTTTTCGCGCCGCCCTCTCTCGTTGGCTGCTTCTGGCGCGCTGATTCCGGTTGGCTGCGGCGCTCACGTGGTTTGAGTCTTCTGGGCAGAATGGCTCTGCAGACTCGCGCCAAGTGCCCCTTCTTCTCGCAACGCCTGCAAATAGCCTCTCTGTATTTGCAGGATAGTCTATCATGGTGCCCGCCACAGCTGGGACAGCTTCGCCGGGGGCTGCCAGTGTCTTTTCTCCGGTGCTCTGTTCGGAAGACGTCCTCATCCGACTCGGACTCCGAGCTGGATCCGGCGTCTTCTCTGTGCACCGGGGCAGACTTGGGGCTGTCTTTGCTGGTCGGCGGGCGCTGTAGCGTTTCAGTGGCCTTTGTGGAGGCTTCGTGAGCCCTGGCCTCGTCAAGGGCTCCGGCAAGCGTCAGATCAGGCTTGGCGAGCAGACGCCGTTGCAGCCTAATGTCCCGAACACCACAGATCAGTTGCTCAAGCAACGCATCATCCAAGTCTCTGTAGTCGCAATGAGTTGCGGCTTTTCTCAGGCTGGCCATGTACGCGCTGACCGGCTCTCCCTCTCGTTGGACGCGCTGCCTCAGTTGGTATCGCTGCACGAACTTGGAGGGGACGGGAGCGTAGTGAGCCCGGAGAGTTGCCATCAAGGTGTCCCATGAGACTGTTTGAACCGGCGTTGGCTCACACAGTGACTCAGCCATCTCGAACACGTCCGGTCCGCAGTGGCTTAGGAATAGGGCTCTCTTTCGATTAGCCGAGAGGCCCTGCATGTCGCTGGCTTCTAGCGAGCATTCAAACCTTGTTAGGTACGAGACCCATTTTTCGCGGGTCGGATCAAAAGGCTTGGGCGGAACGTAGGCAGACATGTCCGGTATGTCTCCTGTGGTTCGCCTCGTCGCCTAGCTGAAGCTCGTGGTCTCACTGGTTGGCTTCTTGTAGCCTCTATCCCATCCTCGTCGCCAATGAAGTGGTTCGGGAATGATGAGAGGCACAAGCAAGCAAGTGACAACAGCTCTTTAATATACAGTGAGACTTCAGCAAAAACTCAGAGGCTGCAGTCCTCCTTATATACAATCCTGGAGAGACTGTCAGCCAATCAGGAACGTAGGCAGGTTTGAAACTCCCGCTTAAAAGTATCAATACATAACATGCAGTAATCAAAGACATCCTGATAGAGGGATTCCACTTCTATTTTAACCTCCTGCATTTCTTCAAAAAGGATGCAGAATGCTACCCAGTGTTTGTGTGTTTTATCATGATATGTCCAAAAAGGGGTCATGGATGCTCAGCATTCTTACTAAGCTTTGAAACACAATAATAAAGATTTATCAGAGAGGTGAATTAAAAAAATAACCTTCAGACTTCTACTGTACTGCAAATCAACTTGCAAAAAAGGAAAATGGACGCATCACATCAAACGCATCCCCCACACTTGAATTGAAATGCAGAAGTTTATTCAGTCACCAGAATACAGAAACAGCAGAATGAAACTGGTAGAAAGAAGGGGGAGCGATGGTGAGGTGTCAAAGAAAGCAGAAGAGGGATTATGGGACAGCTTGTGTTAAAGGCCAGAAGCATAAATCTCCATGATGGATGAGAGCAAAACTCAAAAGAATATTTTAAGGAAGCTGGTTGCAAAAGTCAGTTGTGCAACATTTAATCACCATTATGGGGGTTGCTTCTGGGCAACTTCGGGAACATCCTTTTTCCAATACTAGAAAGGAAACAGAAAACAAGACAATTATTGACAGTACCAAAGAATTGATCTATCGTTTCTGAACAAAACATTAAACCCACACTGAACACACATTCATGCATTCCCTCCCAGCAGGTCTCCTTCCTCCTCTACTGAATACTTGGGAGTAAAATATTAAACAAGCATTCTGGGGAAGGTCCTCCTCCCTTGGATGTTTCATGGCTTAATCAGCAAAGTCCAAAGTTGGACATGTGTCCATAGGAAACACCTGTTCTACAAGCTTTTCTTCCCTCCTGTCCGTCAAGAATGTTCCCACAGCCCGAATCTGGGCTGCTCCTATGACAGATGGAGCTCCCCATTCCAAGCTTTTCTGGCATCCCTTAGACTGTCTGGCAACAGGCCATGATTTCAGGGCACAGACTGGTCCTATATGACCTCCAATTCTTGCTTGCTCTAATTTCCATACAAGAAGAAAAGCTGTGAGAAAGGCAAGGAACTTTGCTTACTAATCGATGATTTGGATGTTTTAAGCTTCAAATTATAACAGTACTTTTCTCCTGCGACACATGATGTTAAGATATGATCCCAGTAGTAACATAGCAGACTGGTGACTGGATAAAAGAAAGAAAAGAGAGCACTCTGATTTTGATATTTCTTTGATCTTGTCTTATTATGTATTAGATCATAGATTATCTCTGTAGAATAAAGTCAGCTGGGAAAATCTTATTAGAAAGATAATAGAACAGTCTGCGAACAAGGAGTCTGTGAGGTCCAGGCCCATCTTAACCAAGAAATCCACACCAGTCAATCTTTCTCTCCCCCAACCCCTTTCACTGGGTGGCTGTTCAGGGGGAAATGGTATCTGAGCATGAAAGGAGTATTTGGTTCATTCACCTCCTTGAGTTAATAATAAATATTATGAAGGTGAGATTTGAAAAAAAAAAAAAAACTTTTCTGAAAGAGACCATAAAGTGTCAGCAGGCGAGAACTTGAGAGGTTGGTCTCTTTTTGGAGGCTGGTTAATCCTAAAATCCCAGAAACGGCAACCAACCTCAGGTTAATGTCAAAGAAAATCCATGCTTGATTTGAAGGTGGCATCTCTGATCCCCTTTGGCCATACAGTTGAAAAAACACAGCATTAGCAAAGTCAGAGGAAGGGAGAGGGTGGATTAAGTAAAGGAGGGGTTTTTTTTTTGTCACATTCCCAAGAGTAATCCATGGCAGAATTCACTACACCAAGGAAACTCTACTTTCAGAGGCAGTCTATCTTAGAATACCAGGTGGGCCAGCCTCTGTCCCAGCTATGAGTTTCTCTTCCAATTGAGAACTCCTCTTCTGTCCTAAAAGCTCCCGTGGACCCTCCTTATGCACAGCAGAAGAGTGAAAAAGTCCCACCACCAGAATGGAGCACAACTGCTTCAAATACCCAACTTCCCTCAGTCTGTCTTTGATCATCACCCAAAATCAAAGGTTCAGGAGCCTACCTGGGTCCTTGCAGATGAAAGCCACTACCAACAAGGCAAATAGCAAAGCCTTCATCTTGCAATCTTCTCTCCAGCTTTCAAAGTGCAGTCCAGGATGCGAAAAGGCAGTTATATTTACCTCTACCATGCCTTGTGGGGGCTGGAGATCCAGGTTCAAGAGAGCATGGAGGCTTGTGACAGAATGGAGTGGTAAGCGAGGAGATCTCATTGTCCCCGCTACCAAAAGGGAAACTGGATCACACCCAATGAAGAATCAACCGGTCCCCATATTGAAGAAGGAAGGTAAAATCCCCCATGCAAAATGTGGGCTCCTGGACAATTGCCATCTTTTCCTGAATTTACAGAAGGTAGCACTACCTTGCAGAGAACATTATCAAACCAAAGTTAAACACTTCTCTTTTCCCTCTCCCCTCCCTCCTCACTGCTCTTTTTTTACTTTTGTATTTTATAATACTTAGTAGCTTAATCAAAATGATTTTTTAAAAAAAAGAATTAAACTGATCTTATTACTGATAAAGATTGAACGATTTATCCTTTTATAATCAATCAATCAATCAGAATAGAGCAGGAAGGGACCTTGGCATGCTTTGGGTCCTCCCTGCTCAAGCAGGAGACCCTCTACCATCTCAGACAAGTGATTGTCCAGCCTCTTCTTGAAAGCCTCCAGTGATGAAGCACCCACAACTTCTTGCTTTGATCACAAACATGCTGCTTAAATATTGCACATATTGTCAAAATTGCCCCTTGATCCATGCACAAAATTCACTAGAAAACCTAATTAAGGGCCAACATAGGCATTTCTTGGAGTGGAAGCTTTCTCAGATCAGTTTGATAAGTTGAGATTCATGGCCAAGATGTTCAGTTGATAGCAGGGAAGAGAACACCCCGATTAATGGTTGGGTTCTGGGTGTTCTTTATGCTTGAGGTGTCCCTGCAGAGGTTTCCTTATCAAGGTAACCCTGTCCACGCACGAGAGATTGAGGTTTTCCTTCCAACCATGCTTAGATAATTTTATGTATCCTGCTAAAAAAAAAAGAGACTGCAGGAAAGCAGCCATGATTAAAGAGAAGAATCGGATCAGAACAGGACCTGGACCAGGAACCGATGGTGTTGCAGGGTCAGGAACAGGAGCTGGTGGAGGAGATCATTTCAACACTGGAATGTCCAACAATGGAGGGGCCCATTTGATGAATTGGGGGTGTTTCTTGGTAGCTTCTGATGAGCGACCTGGGAAGTGGGGGACCATAGTGTGAAGTGCTCCTTCTTTAGCATCTCCATTTTCTAGAGATGCTTGAGGGCTCACTAATCCAGCAGGTCAGAGGCAAAAGAGCATTTGGGAAACAAGGGAGCATCTCTTGCAACTCTGAAGGTTGAGGATCTGCAAAGAAAGTCCCAGTGCCTCCATTTTTTTCATCTTTCTCACATCTTCTGAATTCAACATACAAAAGATGCAGGGTCTTCATTAGAGAAGAATATACTGATACCAAGTCTCTTTTCTTCTAAGTTGTTCCTGTGGGCACACCAACATGTCCAACAGGGAAACTTTTTTTCATATATTTTTAATAAAGACCTCCAGGCTCTTCAATTAGATAAGATCAATTGAAACAGAAGTAATCCACTACTTTTGGAACAGACTAAAAAAACTAAAACAGCCAAAGTACTGTGTAAAATATTGGCATGTAACCAATAAAATTATGCCATTTTTCTGTTTTTCTCAATTATGCCTTTTGCGCACCTACAATAATGACAGCAGGTAAAGGTAAAGGTTTGGTCCTGTCTGGTCATCTCCTACTCACTGGGAACAGTTCCCATCCCCCTGTATTGTCCGAGGGAGCCAGCGTTGTCCAAAGACATTTTCCTTGGTCATATAGCAAGCCTGGCTGTATGCTGAAGGTACACAAAACACCCTTACATTCTCACCAAAGTGGTACCTATTGATCTACTCACATTTGCATGCTTACGAACTGATAAATAGGCAATAGTCAACATACAACCACAATTGAGCCCATATTTTCTGTTGCTAAGGGAGACACTTGTTAAGTGAGTTTTGCCCCACCTTACGATCTTTTATTGCCACCATTGTTCAGTGAAAGATTGCAGTTGTTGGATTAATAACATGTATGTGCACTGAATCTGGCTTCCCTATTATCATTGTTTGTAAGGTCGCAAAAGGGATCACGTGACCCCGGGACATTATGTATAAAAATACTGTATTTTATATTGTATATAAAAAAGTTCTTCATTTAAATCAATCCTGCTGAATCAGTGAGCTGTGTGTGCTTCTGGATTTGAATTTTGCAAGAAACTCTGACATGCTGTACAGGATTCTGGACCAAGGTGAGCAAACTTGGCATTTAATCAGTGGAAAAAATACACATCTCTCTTAAACTTAAAAAAAAAACACTTGGGACAAACATGACCTGGATGAGTGAAAATCTGCATAGACATCTTGATAGAGAATTTTAATCTCTTGGATTTCTTCAAAAAAAAAATTGCAGAATGCTACCCAGTGTTTGTGTGTTTTCCCATCATTTTTCAAAAAAAGGGGTCATGGATGCTCACCATTCTTATCCAGTTATGAAACATAATAATAAAGATTTATCAGAGAGGTGGATAAAAAAATAACCTTCAGCCTACTACCGTTCCACAAATTTGACACTGATAAGGTCTCATATTAAGACCTACCCAGTGGCGATAAAAGTGTCGAAATCTAGCTATTTTGCTGCTCTTATCGCGTCATCAGATAATCGCCCAGCCGCCCTGTTCAGGGTGACCCGCTCCCTTCTCCATCTGGGAGCGCGGGAGGACCCCTTGCAGGGCCGAGCTGAGGACTTTGTACAGTATCTGGATGATAAAATAACTCAGATTCGGGAAGACTTGGCCGCTGACTGGGTTAGTTCAGACGAGATGACTGAGGCAGGCCTTGAGAATGTTATCTGGGAGGAGTTCGATCCTGTGGCTCCCGAGGACGTGGACAGCTCTTGGGACGGCTAAACGCCAACACATGTTTATTGGACCCGTGTCCCTCCTGGTTGGTGCTGGCTTCCCAGGAGGTTACACGAGGCTGGCTCCAGGGAATTATCCACGCTTCTTTGAGTGAGGGTGTCCTGCCGGCTGCCTTGAAAAAGGCGGTGGTGAGGCCTCTCCTCAAGAAGCCATCCCTGGATCCGGCTGTTTTGGCTAACTATCGACCAGTCTCCAACCTTCGCTTTATTGCGAAGGTTGTTGAGAATGTGGTGGAGCGACAGCTTCCACAGTACCTGGATGAAGCTGTCTATTTGGATCTGCTCCAGTCCGGCTTCAGACCTGGGTACAGCACGGAAACGGCATTGGTCACGTTGGTGGATGATCTCTGGAGGGCTCGGGATAGGGGTTACTCCTCTATCCTGGTCCTGTTAGACCTCTCAGCGGCTTTTGATACCATCGACCATGGTATCATGTTGTGCCGGCTGGAGGGACTGGGAGTGGGGAGCACCGTTTTCGGTGGTTCTCCTCCTATCTCTCCGACTGGTCGCAATCTGTGTTGACAGGGGGGCAGCGGTCAACCCCGCGGCGCCTTGTTTGTGGGGTGCCACAAGGGTCGGTCCTCTCGCCCCTCCTGTTCAACATTTATGTGAAGCAGCTGGGTGAGATCATCCGTGGTTTTGGGATGGAGTTCCATCAGTACGCTGATGATACTCAGCTGTACATCTCCACCCCAGACCATCCCAAGGATGCCTTGGAAGTGATGTCCCAGTGCCTGGAGGCCGTGCGGGTCTGGATGGGGAGAAACAAGCTTCGACTCAACCCTTCCAAGACCGAGTGGCTGTGGCTGTCGGCGTCCCGGTATAGCCAGCTGACACCATTGCTGGTTATTGGGGGTGAATCACTGGCCCCCACGGAAAGGGCCCGCAACTTGGGCATCCTCCTGGACGCACGGCTGTCTTTAGAAGGGCATATGACGGCCGTGGCCAGGGGGGCTTTTTATCAGGTTCGCCTGATATGCCAGTTGCACCCCTTTCTGGATCGGGACTCCCTATGCACAGTCACTCAAGCACTCGTCACCTCTCGTCTGGACTATTGTAACGCTCTCTACATGGGGCTCCCCTTGGGGTACACCCGGAGGCTCCAAGTGGTGAAGAATGTGGCTGTGTGGGGGATTATGGGAGCGACGGGGCGCTCCCATGTGACTCCTCTCCTGCGCGAGCTGCATTGGCTTCCGGTGGGCTTCCGGGTGCGCTTCAAGGTGTTGGTGATCACCTTTAAAGCGCTCTATAGCTTAGGGCCAGGGTACTTACGGGACCGCCTTCTGCCACCAATAGCCTCCCACCGGCCAGTTCGCTCCCACAGAGAGGGCCTCCTCAGGGTGCCGTCGGCTAGACAATGCCGGCTGACGACCCCCAGGAGGAGAGCCTTCTCTGTGGTGGCACCTACCCTTTGGAACAATCTACCCCCAGAGATACGAGTGATCTCTGACCTCCGGACTTTTCGTTGGGCCCTAAAAACTCATCTCTTTCAGTTAGCCAGTCTCTCTTGATTTTATGATTTTATGGTTGGTTTTAAATTTTGATATGGATTTTAAATTGATAAATTTTAAACTATGGGCCAAATTTAATTATTTTAAATCTATTTTTAATTGTACTTTATGTATAAATGCTTTTATTTTGGCTGTTCACCGCCCTGAGTCCGAAAGGAGAAGGGCGGTATAGAAATTTGAATAATAATAATAATAATAATAATAATAATAATAATAATAATAATAATAATAATAATAATAATAATAATAATAATATCAATTTGCAAAAAAGGACAATTGACACATCACATAAAACGCATCCCTCACACTTGAATGTAAAGGCCGAAGTTTATTCAGTCACCAAAGTACAGAAACAGCAGAAGGAAAGTTGTAGAATGGGAGAAAGGAGAGAGACGGTGAGGAGTCAAAGGTAGCAGAAGGGGGATTATGGGCCAGATTGTGGGAAAGGCCAGAAGCATAATTCTATATGGAAGGTCCATGATGGATGAGAGCAAAACTCAAAAGAATATTTTAAATAGGCTCATTGCAAAGTTCTCCTCGGCAACATCTAATCTTCTTTAAAACGTCTGATTTAGGGCATTTTCGGGCACATCCGTTTATCCATACTGGAAAGGAAACATAAAACAAAACATTTACTAAGAATTGATCGCTGGTTGTTTCTGAGCAAAACGCTAAACCCACCCTGAATACACATTCATGCATTCCCTCCCAGCACATCTCCTTCCTCCTCTACTGAATACTCGGGAGTGAAATATTAAAAAAGCATTCTGGGGAAGGTCCTCCTCCTTTGGGTGTTTCATGGCTTAATCAGCAAGATCCAAACTAATGTCCTATGTTCTTATGCCCATAGGAAACCCCTGTTCTACCAGGTTTTCCTTTCCCCTTTCTATGAAGAACGTTCCCCTCCCAATTTTGAGTGTTCCTGGGATAGATGGGGCTCCCCATCCTGAGTCCCTCTTTCCAGGCGTCCCTTAGACCAGGGGTGTCAAACTCAAGGTCTGGGGGCCAGATCCAGGCCACAGGGTGTTTAGATATCTATCCCATGAGGCTGGCCTGGAAACAGCAAAGGACTGGCCCGCAGTGCCTTTGGCAGGAGAAATGGAGCTTGGGGGGACCATGTGCAGCCCTCAAGGGCTCCGTTTACCCTGGCAGATGGCTATCAAAACAAACTAAAAACAAAACAAAAGGACAAATGTTTCCGCTATTCCGTTTGAGCATGCAAGTATGGACAGGAAAGAAGAAAGGGAAAGAGGAAAGAAAACAAAAGAAAAAAAAGATGGGAAGAGAGTAAGGAAGGAAAAATAAGGAAAGAAGGGAAGGAAGAAAAAGGAGAATGAAAAGGGAAGGAAGGAAGGAAGGAAGGAAGGAAGGAAGGAAGGAAGGAAGGAAGGAGATTATAATGAGAGTGACAGAGGGTCTCAGGGAAGTTCTGCCTTAGCAATTGTCCACCACAGGTGCCCCTGACATGAGTGACGTCTATTTAGGAGATCTAATTTCCATACAAGAAGAAAGGCTGTGAGAAAGGAAAGGAACTCTGCTTACTAAGTTCTTCATATATATACACCGCATTATAACAGTACTTCTGTTCTTTGAAACATGTTGTTTCCGTACTGCCACTGTAACATTGGAGACTCGTGACTGGATAAGAGAAAGAAAAGAGAGCACTCTTATTTTGATATTTCTTTGATCTTGTCTTATTATGTATTAGATCATAGATCATCTCTGTAGAATAAAGTCAGCTGGGAAAATCTTATTAGAAAGATAATAGTCTGCGAACAAGGAGTCTGTGAGGTCCAGGCTCATCTTAACCAAGAAATCCACACCAGTCAATATTTCTCTCCCCCAACCCCTTTCACTGGGTGGCTGTTCAGGGGAAAATGGTATCTGAGCATGAAAGCAGTATTTGGTTCATTCACCTCCTTGAGTTAATAATAAATATTATGAAGGTGAGATTTGGAAAAAAAAAAACTTTTCTGAAAGAGACCATAAAGTGTCAGCAGGCGAGAACTTGAGAGGTTGGTCTCTTTTTGGAGGCTGGTTAATCCTAAAATCCCAGAAACTGCAACCAACCTCAGGTTAATGTCAAAATAAATCCATGCTTGACTTGAAGGTGGCATCCCTCCTAAAGTTTCCAATGGACTCTCCTTACGCAGAGCAGAAGAGTGAAAAAGTCCCACCACCAGAATGGAGCACAACTGCTTCAAATACCCAACTTCCCTCAGTCTGTCTTTGATCATCACCCGAAATCAAAGGTTCAGGAGCCTACCTGGGTCCTTGCAGATGAAAGCCACCAACAACAAGGCAAACAGCAAAGCTTTCATCTTGCAATCTTCTCTCCAGCTTTCAAAGTGCAGTCCAGGATGCGAAAAGGCAGTTATATTTACCTCTACCACGCCTTGTGGGGGCTGGAGATCCAGGCTCAAGAGAGCATGGAGGCTTGTAACAGAATGGAGTGGTAAGCGAGGAGATCTCATTATCCCCGCTACCAAAAGGGAAACTGGATCACACCCAATGAAGAATCAACCGGTCCCCATATTGAAGAAGGAAGGTAAAATCCCCCATGCAAAATGTGGGCTCCTGGACAATTGCCATCTTTTCCTGAATTTACAGAAGGTAGCACTACCTTGCAGAGAACATTATCAAACCAAAGTTAAACACTACATTGAACTCCCTAAAACAAAAGAAGTGAACTGAGCTATCTATAAGCTATCTAAGATGTATAAAGGTTAGTCAAATGACTGTTGGAAGTGTTAAAATAAAGAAGGGACTTTATGTCATGTATGGTGGACATGTGCTAAAACAGAAACAAAAAAAAAAACAAAATTGGAGTGTGATTCATACTCTAATACAGAAAACCCTGAAAATGGAGATAGAAATGAAACCAGAATTTTTCCTTTTGGGACTAATGGAAAAGGAACTGGAGAAAAAAAATGGAACTGTGTTACTATATACATTGACAGCAGCAAGACTATTGTACGCAAAACAATGGAAAGACACTTTGATGCCTACCATGGACAAATGGTTGCAGAAGTTGATGGAGTTGGCTGAAATGGCAAAACTGGCCACTTTGATTAAAGAAAAGAACATAAGTACTTTTGTTTCCTCATAGAAACCGCTTCCGAATGTCGTGCTTGATGTGGAAAAGAATGTAGCTTTGATTTTGGGTTTTGCCGATTGATAGATCTTGTTCATATTATTATAAAAAAACAAAAAGCTGTGATTTGATTCCAATGCCTTATTCTATTGCAACAGAAAGAGTCGGAAGTCAATGCTTTTTTTTCTTTTCCTCTCCCTCCCTTTCCTCACTTCTCTTTTCCCTCTCCCCTCCCTCCTCACTGCTCTTTTTTTACTTTTGTATTTTATAATACTTAATAGCTTAATCAAAATGATTTTTTTAAAAAAAGAATTAAACTGATCTTATTACTGATAAAGATTGAACGATTTATGCTTTTATAATCAATCAATCAATCAGAATAGAGCAGGAAGGGACCTTGGCATGCTTTGGGTCCTCCCTGCTCAAGCAGGAGACCCTCTACCATCTCAGACAAGTGATTGTCCAGCCTCTTCTTGAAAGCCTCCATTGATGAAGCACCCACAACTTCTTGCTTTGATCACAAGCATGCTGCTTAAATATTGCACATATTGTCAAAATTGCCCCTTGATCCATGCACAAAATTCACTAGAAAACCTAATTAAGGGCCAACATAGGCATTTCTTGGAGTGGAAGCTTTCTCAGATCAGTTTGATAAGTTGAGATTCATGGCCAAGATGTTCAGTTGATAGCAGGGAAGAGAACACCCCGATTAAATGGTTGGGTTCTGGGTGTTCTTTATGCTTGAGGTGTCCCTGCAGAGGTTTCCTTATCAAGGTAACCCTGTCCACGCACGAGAGATTGAGGTTTTCCTTCCAACCATGCTTAGATAATTTTATGTATCCTGCTAAAAAAAAAAGAGACTGCAGGAAAGCAGCCATGATTAAAGAGAAGAATTGGATCAGAACAGGACCTGGACCAGGAACCGATGGTGTTGCAGGGTCAGGAACAGGAGCTGGTGGAGGAGAACATTTCAACACTGGAATGTCCAACAATGGAGGGGCCCATTTGATGAATTGGGGGTGCTTCTTGATGAGCGACCTGGAAAGTGGGGAACCGTAGTGTGAAGTGCTCCTTCTTTAGCATCTCCATCTCCTAGAGATTCTTGAGGGCTCACTAATCCAGTAGGTCAGAGGCAAAAGAGCATTTGGGAAACAAGGGAGCATCTCTTGCAACTATGAAGGTTGAGGATCTGCAAAGAAAGTCCCAGTGCCTCCATTTTTTAATCTTGCCCACATCTTCTGAATTCAACATACAATTTTACTTGAAAGGTGCTGGCTCTTCATTAGAGAAGAATATACTGATACCAAGTCTCTTTTCTTCTAAGTTGTTCCTGTGGGCACACCAACATTTCCAACCGCGAAACTTTTTTTTTCATATATTTTTAATATAGACCTCCAGGCTCTTCAATTAGATAAGATCAATTGAAACAGAAGTAATCCACTACTTTTGGAACAGACTAAACAAACTAAAACAGCCAAAGTACTGTGTAAAATATTGGCATGTAACCAATAAAATTATGCCAAAAATTCTTTTTTTCTCAATTATTCCTTTTGCGCACCTACAATAATGACAGCAGGTAAAGGTAAAGGTTTGGTCCTGTCTGGTCATGTCCTACTCACTGGGAACTGTTTTCAGCCCCCTATATCGTCCAAGGGAGCCAGAGTTGTCCAAAGACATTTTCCTTGGTCATGTGGCAAACCTGGCTGTATGCTGAAGGTACACGAAACACCCTTACATTCCCACCAAAGTGGTACCTATTGATCTAGTCACATTTGCATGCTTATGAACTGCTAAATTGGTGGTACTCAACATACAACCACAATTGAGCCCATATTTTCAGTTGCTAAGGGAGACACTTGTTGAATGAGTTTTGTCCCTCCTTACAACCTTTTATTGCCACCATTGTTCAGTGAAACATTGTAGTTGTTGGGTTAATAACATGGTTTTTCAGTGAACCTGGCTTCCCTATTATCATTGATTGTAAGAAGGTCGCAAAAGGGGATTCTGTGACCCTTGGACACTGCAATTGTCATGAACATGTGCCAGTTGCCAAGCGTCAGTTGCAAAATTTTGATCATGTGACTAGGGAATGCTGCAACGGCCATAAACGCAAAAAGCAGTCATAAGTCACTTTTTTCAGTGCCGTTGTAATAGTCATTAAATTAACAGTCATTGTTTGACGACTACTGTGTCAGAATATTTATAACTGGGAAGACATGGTAACAAAGTCAGCCAATGAATAGGCATAGTAAGTAAGTCAGCCAATTGGGAGCTGAGACAGCTTGGAGCCAGGGCATGTCTTAGTCTGCAGCTTCTGAGCCTGTGCAGAAAATTGAAACTGAAACTAACCAGTCTGTGCATGCTGTCTGCTCTGCTGAAATGAAACAAACTGTTCTCTTCTGTTGGTATTGTACATATATTCTTGTATATAAAGAAGTTCCTTATTTAAATCAATCCTGCTGAATCAGTGATCTGTGTGTGCTTCTGGATTTGAATTTTGCAAGAAACTCTGACATACTGTACAGGATTCTTGACCAAGGTGAGCAAACTTTGCATTTAATCAGTGGAAAAAATACAGATCTCCCTTAAACTTAAAAACACTTTTGGGACAACCATGATGTGGATGGCTGGGAATCCCCATAGACATCTTGATAGAGAGAATCCCCTTCAATCTTAATCTCCCAGATTTCTTCAGAAAGGGCACAGAATGCTACCCAGTGTTTGTGTGTTTTCCCATCATTTGTCAAAAAGGAGTCATGGATGCTCACCCCTCTTATCCAGTTTTGAAACATAATAATAAAGATTTATCAGGGAGGTGGATAAACTTCAGCCTACTGCTGTTCCTCAAATCAATTTGCAAAAAAGGAAAATGGACGCATCACATCAAACGCATCCCCCACACTTGAATTGAAATGCAGAAGTTTATTCAGTCGCCATAATACAGAAACAGCAGAACGAAAGTTGTAGAAAGAAGGGAGAGAGATGGTGAGGGATCAAAGAAAGCAGAAGGGGGATTATGGGCCAGTTTATGGGAAAGGCCAGAGGCATAAATCTCCATGGAAGGTTCATGGTGGATTAGAGCAAAACTCAAAAGAATATTTTAAATACGCTTATTGCAAAGGTGAGTTACGCAACATTTAACCTTCTTTAAAAGGGATGGTTCAGGACATTTTCGGGCACATCCGTTTTCCTTTGCTGGAAAGGAAACATAAAACAAAACATTTACAGTACCAAAAAATTGATCTGCATTTCCTTCGAACAAAACGCTAAACCCACCCTGAACACACATTCATGCATTCCCTCCCAGCAGATCTCCTTCCTCTTCTACTGAATCCTCGGGAGTAAAATATTAAACAAGCATTCTGGGGAAGGTCCTCCTCCCTAGGATGTTTCATGGCTTAATCAGGAAGGTCCAAACTTGGTCATCTCCATAGGAAACCCCTGTTCTACCAGCTTTTCCTTTCCCCTTTCTATGAAGAAAGTGCCCCTCCCAATCTTGGGTGTTCCTGGGATAGAAGGGGCTCCCCATTCTAAGTCCCCCTTTCCAGGAATCCCTTAGACCAGGGGTGTCATACTCAAGGCCTGAGGGCCAGATCCAGCCCACAGGGTGCTTAGATCTATCCCGTGGGGCTGGCCTGGAAACAGCAAAGGACTGGCCCGCCGTGCCTTTGGCAGGAGAAATGGAGCTTGGGGGGACCATGTGCAGCCCTCACACACTCCGTTTTCTATGGCAGATGGCTATCAAAACAAATTAAAAACAAAAAAAAGGAGAAATGTTCCCCCTTTTCCATTTGAGCATGCAAGTATGGACAGGAAAGGAGAAAAGAGAAGAGAAGAGAAGAGAAGAGAAGAGAAGAGAAGAGAAGAGAAGAGAAGAGAAGAGAAGAGAAGAGAAGAGAAGAGAAGAGAAGAGAAGAGAAGAGAAGAGAAGAGAAGAGAAGAGAAGAGAAAGAGAAAAGAGAAAAGAAAAGAAAAGAAGAAAAAGAAGGAAAGATGGGAAGAGAGCAAGGAAGGAAAAATAAGGAACGAAGGGAAGGAAGAATAAAAGAGAAGAAAGAGGGAGGGAGGGAGGCAGGGAAGGAAGGAAGGAAGGAAGGAAGGAAGGAAGGAAGGAAGGAAGGAAGGAAGGAAGGAAGGAAGGAAGGAGATTATAATGAGAGTGACGGAGGATCTCAAGGAAGTTCTGCCTTAGCAATTGTCCACCACAGGTGCCCCTGACATGGGTGACGTCTAGCTGGCCAAGTTACACACCCCTGGCGCTCAGAGATCAAACACAACCCCGATGCAGCCCTCAATGAAATGGAGTTTGATACCCCTGCCTTAGTCTGTCTGGCAACCGGCCGTGACTTCAGGGCACAGACAGGTCCTATATGACCCCCAATTTAGGAGATCTAATTTCCATACAAGAAGAAAAGCTGTGAGAAAGGAAAGGAAGTTTCCTTACTAAGTTTTGCATATTCATACTTCACATTATAACAGTACTTCTCTCCTGCGGAACATGCTGCTATGAATTTGTCACTGTAACATTGGAGACTGGTGACTGGATAAGAGAAAGAAAAGAGAGCACTCTTATTTTGATATTTCTTTGATCTTATTATGTATTAGATCATAGATTATCTCTGTAGAATAAAGTCAGCTGGGAAAATGTTATCAGAAAGATAATAGAACAGTCTGCGAACAAGGAGTCTGTGAGTTCCAGTTGCATCTTAACCAAGAAATCCACACCAGTCAATCTTTCTCTCCCCCAACCCCTTTCACTGGGTGGCTGTTCAGGGGGAAATGGTATCTGAGCATGAAAGGAGTATTTGGTTCATTCACCTCCTTGAGTTAATAATAAATATTATGAAGGTGAGACTTGGAAAAAAAAAAACTTTTCTGAAAGAGACCATAAAGTGTCAGCAGGCGAGAACTTGAGAGGTTGGTCTCTTTTTGGAGGCTGGTTAATCCTAAAATCCCAGAAACGGCAACCAACCTCAGGTTAATGTCAAAATAAATCCATGCTTGACTTGAAGGTGGCATCCCTCCTAAAGTTTCCAATGGACTCTCCTTACGCAGAGCAGAAGAGTGAAAAAGTCCCACCACCAGAATGGAGCACAACTGCTTCAAATACCCAACTTCCCTCAGTCTGTCTTTGATCATCACTCAAAATCAAAGGTTCAGGAGCCTACCTGGGTCCTTGCAGATGAAAGCCACTACCAACAAGGCAAATAGCAAAGCCTTCATCTTGCAATCTTCTCTCCAGCTTTCAAAGTGCAGTCCAGGATGCGAAAAGGCAGTTATATTTACCTCTACCACGCTTGTGGGGGCTGGAGATCCAGGTTCAAGAGAGCATGGAGGCTTGTAACAGAATGGAGTGGTAAGCGAGGAGATCTCATTATCCCCGCTACCAAAAGGGAAACTGGATCACACCCAATGAAGAATCAACCGGTCCCCATATTGAAGAAGGAAGGTAAAATTCCCCGTGCAAAATGTGGGCTCCTGGACAATTGCCATCTTTTCCTGAATTTACAGAAGGTAGCACTACCTTGCAGAGAACATTATCAAACCAAAGTTAAACACTACATTGAACTCCCTAAAACAAAAGAAGTGAACTGAGCTATCTATAAGCTATCTAAGATGTATAAAGGTTAGTCAAATGACTGTTGGAAGTATAAAAATAAAGAAGGGACTTTATGTCATGTATGGTGGACATGTGCTAAAACAGAAACAAAAAAAAACCAAAATTGGAGTGTGATTCATACTCTAATACAGAAAACCCTGAAAATGGAGATAGAAATGAAACCAGAATTTTTCCTTTTGGGACTAATGGAAAAGGAACTGGAGAAAAAAAATGGAACTGTGTTACTATATACATTGACAGCAGCAAGACTATTGTACGCAAAACAATGGAAAGACACTTTGATGCCTACCATGGACAAATGGTTGCAGAAGTTGATGGAGTTGGCTGAAATGGCAAAACTGGCCACTTTGATTAAAGAAAAGAACATAAGTACTTTTGTTTCCTCATAGAAACCGCTTCCGAATGTCGTGCTTGATGTGGAAAAGAATGTAGCTTTGATTTTGGGTTTTGCCGATTGATAGATCTTGTTCATATTATTATAAAAAAACAAAAAGCTGTGATTTGATTCCAATGACTTATTCTATTGCAACAGAAAGAGTCGGAAGTCAATGCTTTTTTTTCTTTTCCTCTCCCTCCCTTTCCTCACTTCTCTTTTCCCTCTCCCCTCCCTCCTCACTGCTCTTTTTTTACCTTTGTATTTTATAATACTTAATAGCTTAATCAAAATGATTTTTTTTTAAATAAAAAGAATTAAACTGAGCTTATTACTGATAAAGATTGAATGATTTATGCTTTTATAAGCAATCAATCAATCAGAATAGAGCAGGAAGGGACCTTGGCATGCTTTGGGTCCTCCCTGCTCAAGCAGGAGACCCTCTACCATCTCAGACAAGTGATTGTCCAGCCTCTTCTTGAAAGCCTCCATTGATGAAGCACCCACAACTTCTTGCTTTGATCACAAGCATGCTGCTTAAATATTGCACATATTGTCAAAATTGCCCCTTGATCCATGCACAAAATTCACTAGAAAACCTAATTAAGGGCCAACATAGGCATTTCTTGGAGTGGAAGCTTTCTCAGATCAGTTTGATAAGTTGAGATTCATGGCCAAGATATTCAGTTGATAGCAGGGAAGAGAACACCCCGATTAAATGGTTGGGTTCTGGGTGTTCTTTATGCTTGAGGTGTCCCTGCAGAGGTTTCCTTATCAAGGTAACCCTGTCCACGCACGAGAGATTGAGGTTTTCCTTCCAACCATGCTTAGATAATTTTATGTATCCTGCTAAAAAAAAAAGAGTCTGCAGGAAAGCAGCCATGATTAAAGAGAAGAATCGGATCAGAACAGGACCTGGACCAGGAACCGATGGTGTTGCAGGGTCAGGAACAGGGGCTGGTGGAGGAGATCATTTCAACACTGGAATGTCCAACAATGGAGGGGCCCATTTGATGAATTGGGGGTGTTTCTTGGTAGCTTCTGATGAGCGACCTGGGAAGTGGGGGACCATAGTGTGAAGTGCTCCTTCTTTAGCATCTCCATTTTCTAGAGATGCTTGAGGGCTCACTAATCCAGCAGGTCAGAGGCAAAAGAGCATTTGGGAAACAAGGGAACATCTCTTGCAACTCTGAAGTTTGAGGATCTGCAAAGAAAGTCCCAGTGCCTCCATTTTTTTCATCTTTCTCACATCTTCTGAATTCAACATACAAAAGATGCAGGGTCTTCATTAGAGAAGAATATACTGATAACAAGTCTCTTTTCTTCTAAGTTGTTCCTGTGCGCACACCAATATTTCTAACAGGGAAACATTTTTTTCATATATTTTTAATATAGCACTCCAGGCTCTTCAATTAGATAAGATCAATTGAAACGGAAGTAATCCACTACTTTTGGAACAGACTAAACAAACTAAAACAGCCAAAGTACTGTGTAAAATATTGGCATTTAACCAATAAAATTATGCCGTTTTTCTGTTTTTCTCAATTATGCCTTTTGCGCACCTACAATAATGACAGCAGGTAAAGGTAAAGGTTTGGTCTTGTCTGGTCATGTCCTACTCACTGGGAACAGTTCTCATCCCCCTGTATTGTCCGAGGGAGCCAGCGTTGTCCAAAGACATTTTCCTTGGTCATATAGCAAGCCTGGCTGTATGCTGAAGGTACACAAAACACCCTTACATTCTCACCAAAGTGGTACCTATTGATCTACTCACATTTGCATGCTTACGAACTGATAAATAGGCAATAGTCAACATACAACCACAATTGAGCCCATATTTTCTGTTGCTAAGGGAGACACTTGTTAAGTGAGTTTTGCCCCACCTTACGATCTTTTATTGCCACCATTGTTCAGTGAAAGATTGCAGTTGTTGGATTAATAACATGTATGTGCACTGAATCTGGCTTCCCTATTATCATTGTTTGTAAGGTCGCAAAAGGGATCACGTGACCCCGGGACATTATGTATAAAAATACTGTATTTTATATTGTATATAAAAAAGTTCTTCATTTAAATCAATCCTGCTGAATCAGTGAGCTGTGTGTGCTTCTGGATTTGAATTTTGCAAGAAACTCTGACATGCTGTACAGGATTCTGGACCAAGGTGAGCAAACTTGGCATTTAATCAGTGGAAAAAATACACATCTCTCTTAAACTTAAAAAAAAAAACACTTGGGACAAACATGACCTGGATGAGTGAAAATCTGCATAGACATCTTGATAGAGAATTTTAATCTCTTGGATTTCTTCAAAAAAAAATTGCAGAATGCTACCCAGTGTTTGTGTGTTTTCCCATCATTTTTCAAAAAAAGGGGTCATGGATGCTCACCATTCTTATCCAGTTATGAAACATAATAATAAAGATTTATCAGAGAGGTGGATAAAAAAATAACCTTCAGCCTACTAACGTTCCACAAATTTGACACTGATAAGGTCTCATATTAAGACCTACCTAGTGGCGATAAAAGTGTCGAAATCTAGCTATTTTGCCGCTCTTATCGCGTCATCAGATAATCGCCCAGCCGCCCTGTTCAGGGTGACCCGCTCCCTTCTCCATCTGGGAGCGCGGGAGGACCCCTTGCAGGGCCGAGCTGAGGACTTTGTACAGTATCTGGATGATAAAATAACTCAGATTCGGGATGACTTGGCCGCTGACTGGGTTAGTTCAGACGAGATGACTGAGGCAGGCCTTGAGAATGTTATCTGGGAGGAGTTCGATCCTGTGGCTCCCGAGGACGTGGACAGGCTCTTGGGACGGCTAAACGCCAACACATGTTTATTGGACCCGTGTCCCTCCTGGTTGGTGCTGGCTTCCCGGGAGGTTACACGAGGCTGGCTCCAGGGAATTATCCACGCTTCTTTGAGTGAGGGTGTCCTGCCGGCTGCCTTGAAAGAGGCGGTGGTGAGGCCTCTCCTCAAGAAGCCATCCCTGGATCCGGCTGTTTTGGCTAACTATCATCCAGTCTCCAACCTTCACTTTATTGCGAAGGTTGTTGAGAGTGTGGTGGAGCGACAGCTTCCACAGTACCTGAATGAAGCTGTCTATTTGGATCTGCTCCAGTCCGGCTTCAGACCTGGGTACAGCACGGAAACGGCATTGGTCACGTTGGTGGATGATCTCTGGAGGGCTCGGGATAGGGGTTACTCCTCTATCCTGGTCCTGTTAGACCTCTCAGCGGCTTTTGATACCATCGACCATGGTATCATGTTGCGACGGCTGGAGGGACTGGGAGTAGGGAGCACCGTTTTCGGTGGTTCTCCTCCTATCTCTCCGACCGGTCACAATCTGTGTTGACAGGGGGGCAGCGGTCGACCCCGTGGCACCTTGTTTGTGGGGTGCCACAAGGGTCGGTCCTCTCGCCCCTCCTGTTCAACATTTATGTGAAGCCGCTGGGTGAGATCATCCGTGGTTTTGGGGTGGAGTTCCATCAGTACGCTGATGATACTCAGCTGTACATCTCCACCCCAGACCATCCCAAGGATGCCTTGGAAGTGATGTCCCAGTGCCTGGAGGCCGTGCGGGTCTGGATGGGGAGAAACAAGCTTCGACTCAACCCTTCCAAGACCAAGTGGCTGTGGCTGCCGGCATCCCGGTATAGCCAGCTGACACCATTGCTGGTTATTGGGGGCGAATCACTGGCCCCCACAGAAAGGGCCCGCAACTTGGGCATCCTCCTGGACGCACGGCTGTCTTTAGAAGGGCATATGAGGGCCGTGGCCAGAGGGGCTTTTTATCAGGTTCGCCTGATATGCCAGTTGCACCCCTTTCTGGATCGGGACTCCCTATGCACAGTCACTCAAGCACTCGTCACCTCTCGTCTGGACTATTGTAATGCTCTCTACATGGGGCTCCCCTTGGGGTACACCTGGAGGCTCCAAGTGGTGAAGAATGTGGCTGTGTGGGGGATTATGGGAGCGACGGGGCGCTCCCATGTGACTCCTCTCCTGCGCGAGCTGCATTGGCTTCCGGTGGGCTTCCGGGTGCGCTTCAAGGTGTTGGTGATCACCTTTAAAGCGCTCTATAGCTTAGGGCCAGGGTACTTACGGGACCGCCTTCTGCCACCAATAGCCTCCCACCGGCCAGTTCGCTCCCACAGAGAGGGCCTCCTCAGGGTGCCGTCGGCTAGACAATGCCGGCTGATGACCCCCAGGAGGAGAGCCTTCTCTGTGGTGGCACCTACCCTTTGGAACAATCTACCCCCAGAGATACGAGTGATCTCTGACCTCCGGACTTTTCGTTGGGCCCTAAAAACTCATCTCTTTCAGTTAGCCAGTCTCTCTTGATTTTATGATTTTATGGTTGGTTTTAAATTTTGATATGGATTTTAAATCGATAAATTTTAAACTATGGGCCAAATTTAATTATTTTAAATCTATTTTTAATTGTACTTTATGTATAAATGCTTTTATTTTGGCTGTTCACCGCCCTGAGTCCGAAAGGAGAATGGTGGTATAGAAATTCGAATAATAACAATAATAATAATAATAATAATAATAATAATAATAATAATAATAATAATAATAATAATAATAATAATATCAATTTGCAAAAAAGGACAATTGACACATCACATAAAACGCATCCCTCACACTTGAATGTAAAGGCAGAAGTTTATTCAGTCACCAAAGTACAGAAACAGCAGAAGGAAAGTTGTAGAATGGGAGAAAGGAGAGAGACGGTGAGGAGTCAAAGGTAGCAGAAGGGGGATTATGGGCCAGATTGTGGGAAAGGCCAGAAGCATAATTCTATATGGAAGGTCCATGATGGATGAGAGCAAAACTCAAAAGAATATTTTAAATAGGCTCATTGCAAAGTTCTCCTCGGCAACATCTAATCTTCTTTAAAACGTCTGATTTAGGGCATTTTCGGGCACATCCGTTTATCCATACTGGAAAGGAAACATAAAACAAAACATTTACTAAGAATTGATCGCTGGTTGTTTCTGAGCAAAACGCTAAACCCACCCTGAATACACATTCATGCATTCCCTCCCAGCACATCTCCTTCCTCCTCTACTGAATACTCGGGAGTGAAATATTAAAAAAGCATTCTGGGGAAGGTCCTCCTTCTCCTTTGGGTGTTTCATGGCTTAATCAGCAAGATCCAAACTAATGTCCTATGTTCTTATGCCCATAGGAAACCCCTGTTCTACCAGGTTTTCCTTTCCCCTTTCTATGAAGAACGTTCCCCTCCCAATTTTGAGTGTTCCTGGGATAGATGGGGCTCCCCATCCTGAGTCCCTCTTTCCAGGCGTCCCTTAGACCAGGGGTGTCAAACTCAAGGTCTGGGGGCCAGATCCAGGCCACAGGGTGTTTAGATATCTATCCCATGAGGCTGGCCTGGAAACAGCAAAGGACTGGCCCGCAGTGCCTTTGGCAGGAGAAATGGAGCTTGGGGGGACCATGTGCAGCCCTCAAGGGCTCCGTTTACCCTGGCAGATGGCTATCAAAACAAACTAAAAACAAAACAAAAGGACAAATGTTTCCGCTATTCCGTTTGAGCATGCAAGTATGGACAGGAAAGAAGAAAGGGAAAGAGGAAAGAAAACAAAAGAAAAAAAGATTGGAAGAGAGTAAGGAAGGAAAAATAAGGAAAGAAGGGAAGGAAGAAAAAGGAGAATGGAAAGGGAAGGAAGGAAGGAAGGAAGGAAGGAAGGAAGGAAGGAAGGAAGGAAGGAAGGAAGGAAGGAAGGAAGGAAGGAGATTATAATGAGAGTGACAGAGGGTCTCAGGGAAGTTCTGCCTTAGCAATTGTCCACCACAGGTGCCCCTGACATGAGTGACGTCTATTTAGGAGATCTAATTTCCATACAAGAAGAAAGGCTGTGAGAAAGGAAAGGAACTCTGCTTACTAAGTTCTTCATATATATACACCGCATTATAACAGTACTTCTGTTCTTTGAAACATGTTGTTTCCGTACTGCCACTGTAACATTGGAGACTCGTGACTGGATAAGAGAAAGAAAAGAGAGCACTCTTATTTTGATATTTCTTTGATCTTGTCTTATTATGTATTAGATCATAGATCATCTCTGTAGAATAAAGTCAGCTGGGAAAATCTTATTAGAAAGATAATAGTCTGCGAACAAGGAGTCTGTGAGGTCCAGGCTCATCTTAACCAAGAAATCCACACCAGTCAATATTTCTCTCCCCCAACCCCTTTCACTGGGTGGCTGTTCAGGGGAAAATGGTATCTGAGCATGAAAGCAGTATTTGGTTCATTCACCTCCTTGAGTTAATAATAAATATTATGAAGGTGAGATTTGGAAAAAAAAAAACTTTTCTGAAAGAGACCATAAAGTGTCAGCAGGCGAGAACTTGAGAGGTTGGTCTCTTTTTGGAGGCTGGTTAATCCTAAAATCCCAGAACCTGCAACCAACCTCAGGTTAATGTCAAAATAAATCCATGCTTGACTTGAAGGTGGCATCCCTCCTAAAGTTTCCAATGGACTCTCCTTACGCAGAGCAGAAGAGTGAAAAAGTCCCACCACCAGAATGGAGCACAACTGCTTCAAATACCCAACTTCCCTCAGTCTGTCTTTGATCATCACCCGAAATCAAAGGTTCAGGAGCCTACCTGGGTCCTTGCAGATGAAAGCCACCAACAACAAGGCAAACAGCAAAGCTTTCATCTTGCAATCTTCTCTCCAGCTTTCAAAGTGCAGTCCAGGATGCGAAAAGGCAGTTATATTTACCTCTACCACGCCTTGTGGGGGCTGGAGATCCAGGCTCAAGAGAGCATGGAGGCTTGTAACAGAATGGAGTGGTAAGCGAGGAGATCTCATTATCCCCGCTACCAAAAGGGAAACTGGATCACACCCAATGAAGAATCAACCGGTCCCCATATTGAAGAAGGAAGGTAAAATCCCCCATGCAAAATGTGGGCTCCTGGACAATTGCCATCTTTTCCTGAATTTACAGAAGGTAGCACTACCTTGCAGAGAACATTATCAAACCAAAGTTAAACACTACATTGAACTCCCTAAAACAAAAGAAGTGAACTGAGCTATCTATAAGCTATCTAAGATGTATAAAGGTTAGTCAAATGACTGTTGGAAGTGTAAAAATAAAGAAGGGACTTTATGTCATGTATGGTGGACATGTGCTAAAACAGAAACAAAAAAAAAAAACAAAATTGGAGTGTGATTCATACTCTAATACAGAAAACCCTGAAAATGGAGATAGAAATGAAACCAGAATTTTTCCTTTTGGGACTAATGGAAAAGGAACTGGAGAAAAAAAATGGAACTGTGTTACTATATACATTGACAGCAGCAAGACTATTGTACGCAAAACAATGGAAAGACACTTTGATGCCTACCATGGACAAATGGTTGCAGAAGTTGATGGAGTTGGCTGAAATGGCAAAACTGGCCACTTTGATTAAAGAAAAGAACATAAGTACTTTTGTTTCCTCATAGAAACCGCTTCCGAATGTCGTGCTTGATGTGGAAAAGAATGTAGCTTTGATTTTGGGTTTTGCCGATTGATAGATCTTGTTCATATTATTATAAAAAAACAAAAAGCTGTGATTTGATTCCAATGCCTTATTCTATTGCAACAGAAAGAGTCGGAAGTCAATGCTTTTTTTTCTTTTCCTCTCCCTCCCTTTCCTCACTTCTCTTTTCCCTCTCCCCTCCCTCCTCACTGCTCTTTTTTTACTTTTGTATTTTATAATACTTAATAGCTTAATCAAAATGATTTTTTTAAAAAAAGAATTAAACTGATCTTATTACTGATAAAGATTGAACGATTTATGCTTTTATAATCAATCAATCAATCAGAATAGAGCAGGAAGGGACCTTGGCATGCTTTGGGTCCTCCCTGCTCAAGCAGGAGACCCTCTACCATCTCAGACAAGTGATTGTCCAGCCTCTTCTTGAAAGCCTCCATTGATGAAGCACCCACAACTTCTTGCTTTGATCACAAGCATGCTGCTTAAATATTGCACATATTGTCAAAATTGCCCCTTGATCCATGCACAAAATTCACTAGAAAACCTAATTAAGGGCCAACATAGGCATTTCTTGGAGTGGAAGCTTTCTCAGATCAGTTTGATAAGTTGAGATTCATGGCCAAGATGTTCAGTTGATAGCAGGGAAGAGAACACCCCGATTAAATGGTTGGGTTCTGGGTGTTCTTTATGCTTGAGGTGTCCCTGCAGAGGTTTCCTTATCAAGGTAACCCTGTCCACGCACGAGAGATTGAGGTTTTCCTTCCAACCATGCTTAGATAATTTTATGTATCCTGCTAAAAAAAAAAGAGACTGCAGGAAAGCAGCCATGATTAAAGAGAAGAATTGGATCAGAACAGGACCTGGACCAGGAACCGATGGTGTTGCAGGGTCAGGAACAGGAGCTGGTGGAGGAGAACATTTCAACACTGGAATGTCCAACAATGGAGGGGCCCATTTGATGAATTGGGGGTGCTTCTTGATGAGCGACCTGGAAAGTGGGGAACCGTAGTGTGAAGTGCTCCTTCTTTAGCATCTCCATCTCCTAGAGATTCTTGAGGGCTCACTAATCCAGTAGGTCAGAGGCAAAAGAGCATTTGGGAAACAAGGGAGCATCTCTTGCAACTATGAAGGTTGAGGATCTGCAAAGAAAGTCCCAGTGCCTCCATTTTTTAATCTTGCCCACATCTTCTGAATTCAACATACAATTTTACTTGAAAGGTGCTGGCTCTTCATTAGAGAAGAATATACTGATACCAAGTCTCTTTTCTTCTAAGTTGTTCCTGTGGGCACACCAACATTTCCAACCGCGAAACTTTTTTTTTTCATATATTTTTAATATAGACCTCCAGGCTCTTCAATTAGATAAGATCAATTGAAACAGAAGTAATCCACTACTTTTGGAACAGACTAAACAAACTAAAACAGCCAAAGTACTGTGTAAAATATTGGCATGTAACCAATAAAATTATGCCAAAAATTCTTTTTTTCTCAATTATTCCTTTTGCGCACCTACAATAATGACAGCAGGTAAAGGTAAAGGTTTGGTCCTGTCTGGTCATGTCCTACTCACTGGGAACTGTTTTCAGCCCCCTATATCGTCCAAGGGAGCCAGAGTTGTCCAAAGACATTTTCCTTGGTCATGTGGCAAACCTGGCTGTATGCTGAAGGTACACGAAACACCCTTACATTCCCACCAAAGTGGTACCTATTGATCTAGTCACATTTGCATGCTTATGAACTGCTAAATTGGTGGTACTCAACATACAACCACAATTGAGCCCATATTTTCAGTTGCTAAGGGAGACACTTGTTGAATGAGTTTTGTCCCTCCTTACAACCTTTTATTGCCACCATTGTTCAGTGAAACATTGTAGTTGTTGGGTTAATAACATGGTTTTTCAGTGAACCTGGCTTCCCTATTATCATTGATTGTAAGAAGGTCGCAAAAGGGGATTCTGTGACCCTTGGACACTGCAATTGTCATGAACATGTGCCAGTTGCCAAGCGTCAGTTGCAAAATTTTGATCATGTGACTAGGGAATGCTGCAACGGCCATAAACGCAAAAAGCAGTCATAAGTCACTTTTTTCAGTGCCGTTGTAATAGTCATTAAATTAACAGTCATTGTTTGACGACTACTGTGTCAGAATATTTATAACTGGGAAGACATGGTAACAAAGTCAGCCAATGAATAGGCATAGTAAGTAAGTCAGCCAATTGGGAGCTGAGACAGCTTGGAGCCAGGGCATGTCTTAGTCTGCAGCTTCTGAGCCTGTGCAGAAAATTGAAACTGAAACTAACCAGTCTGTGCATGCTGTCTGCTCTGCTGAAATGAAACAAACTGTTCTCTTCTGTTGGTATTGTATATATATTCTTGTATATAAAGAAGTTCCTTATTTAAATCAATCCTGCTGAATCAGTGATCTGTGTGTGCTTCTGGATTTGAATTTTGCAAGAAACTCTGACATACTGTACAGGATTCTTGACCAAGGTGAGAAAACTTTGCATTTAATCAGTGGAAAAAATCCACATCTCTCTTACATTTAAAAACACTTTTGGGACAACCATGATGTGGATGGCTGGGAATCCCCATAGACATCTTGATAGAGAGAATCCCCTTCAATCTTAATCTCCCAGATTTCTTCAGAAAGGGCACAGAATGCTACCCAGTGTTTGTGTGTTTTCCCATCATTTGTCAAAAAGGAGTCATGGATGCTCACCCCTCTTATCCAGTTTTGAAACATAATAATAAAGATTTATCAGGGAGGTGGATAAACTTCAGCCTACTGCTGTTCCTCAAATCAATTTGCAAAAAAGGAAAATGGACGCATCACATCAAACGCATCCCCCACACTTGAATTGAAATGCAGAAGTTTATTCAGTCGCCATAATACAGAAACAGCAGAACGAAAGTTGTAGAAAGAAGGGAGAGAGATGGTGAGGGATCAAAGAAAACAGAAGGGGGATTATGGGCCAGTTTATGGGAAAGGCCAGAAGCATAAACCTTCATGGAAGGTTCATGGTGGATGAGAGCAAAACTCAAAAGAATATTTTAAATACGCTTATTGCAAAGGTGAGTTACGCAACATTTAACCTTCTTTAAAAGGGATGGTTCAGGACATTTTCGGGCACATCCGTTTTCCTCTACGGGAAAGGAAACATAAAACAAAACATTTACAGTACCAAAAAATTGATCTGCATTTCCTTCTGAACAAAACGCTAAACCCACCCTGAACACACATTCATGCATTCCCTCCCAGCAGATCTCCTTCCTCTTCTACTGAATCCTCGGGAGTAAAATATTAAACAAGCATTCTGGGGAAGGTCCTCCTCCCTAGGATGTTTCATGGCTTAATCAGCAAGGTCCAAACTTGGTCATCTCCATAGGAAACCCCTGTTCTACCAGCTTTTCCTTTCCCCTTTCTACGAAGAAAGTTCCCCTCCCAATCTTGGGTGTTCCTGGGATAGATGGGGCTCCCCATTCTAAGTCCCCCTTTCCAGGAATCCCTTAGACCAGGGGTGTCATACTCAAGGCCTGAGGGCCAGATCCAGCCCACAGGGTACTTGGATCTATCCCGTGGGGCTGGCCTGGAAACAGCAAAAGACTGGCCCGCCGTGCCTTTGGCAGGAGAAATGGCGCTTGGGGGGCATCAGGCAGCCCTCACACACTCCGTTTTCTATGGCAGATGGCTATCAAAACAAATTAAAAACAAAAAAAAAGGAGAAATGTTCCCCCTTTTCCATTTGAGCATGCAAGTATGGACAGGAAAGGAGAAAAGAAAAGAGAAGAGAAGAGAAGAGAAGAGAAGAGAAGAGAAGAGAAGAGAAGAGAAGAGAAGAGAAGAGAAGAGAAGAGAAGAGAAGAGAAGAGAAGAGAAGAGAAAAAAGAAAAGAAAAGAAAAGAAAAGAAAAGAAAAGAAAAGAAAAGAAAAGAAGAAAAAGAAGGAAAGATGGGAAGAGAGCAAGGAAGGAAAAATAAGGAACGAAGGGAAGGAAGAATAAAAGAGAAGAAAGAGGGAGGGAGGCAGGGAGGCAGGGAAGGAAGGAAGGAAGGAAGGAAGGAAGGAAGGAAGGAAGGAAGGAAGGAAGGAAGGAAGGAAGGAGATTATAATGAGAGTGACGGAGGATCTCAAGGAAGTTCTGCCTTAGCAATTGTCCACCACAGGTGCCCCTGATATGGGTGACGTCTAGCTGGCCAAGTTACACACCCCTGGCGCTCAGAGATCAAACACAACCCTGATGCAACCCTCAATGAAATCAAGTTTGACACCCTTGCATTAGATTGTCTGGGAACCGGCCGTGACTTCAGGGCATAGACAGGTCCTATATGACCTCCAATTCTTGGCTGCATTTAGGAGCTCTAATTTCCATACAAGAAGAAAGTCTGTGAGAAAGGAAAGGAAGTTTCCTTACTAAGGTTTGAATATTGATACTCCGCATTATAACAGTACTTCTCTCCTGGGAAACATATTGCAGCGAAATTGCTCTTGTAACATTCGAGACTGGTGACTGGATGAAAGAAAGAAAAGAGAGCACTCTTATTTTGATATTTCTTTGATCTTGTCTTATTATGTATTAGATCATAGATTATCTCTGTAGAATAAAGTCAGCTGGGAAAATCTCATTAGAAAGATAATAGAACAGTCTGCGAACAAGGAGTCTGTGAGGTCCAGGCCCATCTTAACCAAGAAATCCACACCAGTCAATCTTTCTCTCCCCCAACCCCTTTCACTGGGTGGCTGTTCAGGGGAAAATGGTATCTGAGCATGAAAGCAGTATTTGGTTCATTCACCTCCTTGAGTTAATAATAAATATTATGAAGTGAGATTGGAAAAAAAAACTAAACCTTAATCCTAAAATCCCAGAAATAGCAACCAAGCTCAGGTTGATGTCAAAGAAAATCCATGCTTGATTTGAAGGTGGCATCTCTGATCCCCTTTGGCCATACAGTTGGAATAACTCAGCATTAGCCAAGTCAGAGGGAGGAATAAGTAAAGGAAGCTTTTTTCTTCTCACTCCCAAAAGTAACGCATGGCAGAATTCACTACACAAAGGAACCTCTACTTTCAGAGGGAGTCTCCCCCAGAATAACAGCTGGGCCAGCCGCTGTCTCAGCTAAGGGCTTCTCTTCCAATTGAGAACTCCTCTTCCGTCCTAAAGTTTCCACTGTTCTTGCAGAGCAGAAGAGTGAAAAAGTCCCACCACCAGAATGGAGCACAACTGCTTCAAATATCAAGCTTCCCTCAGTCTGTCTTTGATCATCACCCAAAATCAAAGGTTCAGGAGCCTACCTGGGTCCTTGCAGATGAAAGCCACCAACAACAAGGCAAACGGCAAAGCTTTCATCTTGGAATCTCCTCTCCAACCTCCAAAGTGCAGTCCAGGATGGGAGAAGACAGTTATATATACCTCTACTCCGCCTTGTGGGAGCAGGAGATGCAGGTTCAAGAGAGCGTATCTCTAGTAAATGTTGAAAATGTTACCGACAACCTGACACTAATTATCATCTGTGGTGGACTTCTGCTAAAGTGAAAAAATTTGGGGCAAAAATATACATGTGGTTTGAAAAGAAGTCAGGAAAACATGTAGATCTTAAATCTGAACATTTTTTTTTATTTGGCATAGGACTAGAAAAATTTGATAAACAAAATGTATATTTAATATTGCACATATTAACAGCAGCGAGGATTGTATTTGCTCAGCTTTGGAAAAATGAAGAAATACCACTAGATGATGAGATAATTAAGAAGCCTGTGCAGACTTTCATTGAAGATCAAACAGAAAGCAGATACAGAATACTACCAATTGTCGAATTTATTTTATCAATGGCTGGATAAAAAGGGTAAAGATTAGAAATATAATTTGTATTCTTAAGCAAACAAAACAACCCAGACAACGATGCTTACTAAGATGAATTAAATGCAGGAGTAGAAAATTAATCAAACTTTATTTAAAAAGGAGAGGGGGGGAGAATTGCAAAAGGGGGCTCCTGGACAATTGCCATCTCTTTCTGAATTGATAGAAGGTGTTGTGGAATGATGAGACCAAACAACATTCCTGGGTCAGCCAAAGACAGTTTTATTGCACAAGGTTCAGAGCCGGTTTTGTACCTGAAGCTTTGAACCAGGAGAGAACTCTGATACAACTGGTTTTATACATTTCTAAGACAAAGGATTCAGTGAGATCATACATTTTCCATATATGATTAACATGAGATCATACATCCGATTTTCCCTATATGGTTACATACATTGGATAATATGTTCATCTAATTACTTAAACCATTAAGTTTAGTTTATAAAATTATCTTAGCCACACAACTTTTCTTAAGTGCTTGTAGTTGTTAATGGGAGAGTTACTGCTGTCCTTGGGTAAGTTTATTGGATTAAGTAACTCTTTGTAACATATAGGTCTTTGTGTCATTCACAGTGAGGTCACTCAGATGTTTTCCATATGGCAGTCCTTTCGTGATATCTAGGTCTCATCAGAAGATATATTACCACTTAATGAGGTTTAATTGTTTGTTAATGAAATTTCCAGCAAGCACTTTTCTATCTTATAATAATGTGAATAGAGAGGCTCTCTCAGAGCTCATGTATCCAAGCAAGTCTTCCCCTTACAATAATGTGAATAGAGAGGGTCCCCCAGAGCCCATATATCTGACTCTGTATGATTCCTTTCTTTTATCCACATTAAAGGTAGCACAACCCATGCAGAATACATAAGCAAACCTATCCAAAATCATTACCTTGAACTCCCTACAAGAAAAGAGAACCGAGCTGATTGCTGATAAAGCTTGAATGATTTATGCTTTTTCGTTTGGTCCTAAACAAGCTGCTTAAGTATTGCTCATTTTCTCCAAATTGCCACTTGATCCCTATGTAAAATTCACCAGAAAAGTAAACTATGATCAGTGTAGGAATTTTTTTTGGAGTGCAAGCTTTCCCAAATCGGTTTGATAATCTGAGGTTCCTGGCCAAGATGTTCAGTCAATAACAGCGAAGAGAACACCCTGATTAAATAGTTGGGTTCTGCCTGTTCTTTCTGCTTATCAAGAAAACACTGTCCACGCACGAGAGAGTGAGGTTTTCTTTCCAAACCATCCTCAGATAATTCTATGTAGATAATGGAGATAATTTTAGGTATCCTGCTAAACAAACAAGGATCTGCAGGAAAGCAGCCATGATTAAAAAGAAGAATCAGATTGGAACAGGATCTGGACCAGGAACCGATGGGGCTGCATGGGCAGGAACAAGAGCTGGCGAAGGAGAACATTTTGACGCTGCATGGTCCACTACTTTCTGACCTGCTAAATTGGCAGGACTCAACGTATAACCAAAATTCAGCCCATGTTTTCTGTTGCTAAGGGAGACACTTGTTAACTGAGTTTTGTCCCTCCTTATGACCTTTTATTGCCACCATTGTTCAGTGAGACATTGCAGTTGTTGGGTTAATGACATGGATGTTCAGCGAATCCGGCTTCCCTATTGACATTGTTCGTAAGAAGGTCGTAAAAGGGGATCCCGTGACCCTGGGACACGGCAATCGTCATAAATATGAGCCCGTTGCAAAATTTTGACCATGTGACCAGGGAATGCTGCAACAGTCACAAGTGTGAAAAACAGTCATAAGTCACTTTTTTCAGGATCATTGTAACGGTCATTAAGGAAGTTGTTTTTATTGGGCATAACTGTAGATTGTACAGTTATAGAGACTAATTTGATTTTGAATTTAATAACCGCAGCCAGACTTTTGGTGGCGCAATATTGGAAGAAGGAAGAACTACCGACTATTGAAGAATGGACATTAAAAGTAGCTGATTTGGCGTAGATGGCTAAAATCTCTGCATATTTGAAGGACTGTTCGAATGAAAGATATGTACTGGAATGGAGAAGATGGATTGACTATATACAAAACAAATATGGGACTAAAAAGTTGCGAATAGCTTATGAATAAAATATTTAGATGATTTTTCTTTTTATCCTGACATTTTGGTACCTACGGGGGAGTTAAAGAGTAAAGGGGAGTTAAGAGCTTATAGTTAGTTTGTTTATGTTAGATTATGTTTGTTAAATGCAATACCCTGTATTTTGCTCTGGGAAGTCGGGGGACGGGGGGAGAAGGGAATGGGTGGGGGGGAGGGGGGGAAATTTGTTTGTAAAACATTTTAAAACTTTTCAATAAAAAAAGAATACGTCTCTCTCAGGCTTAGACGTACTGGGAGGTGCACCCAGAAGAACCGCTAAAATCCTTCTTCAAAAGTCTTGGGTTAGTTTTTGAGCAAGACTTGCTCATTAAATCAGTCAGGTTGTAGCACCAAAATAAGCCCGTGAGCTCCATCCTTTCAGAGTCAGGACAGAGATAGGAAAAAGCCAAGTGAAACATGGGGACAGAGAAGGATTTAACAAACTTTGCATTAAACGAATAGGGCAATCATCACAATGAGGAAAACCTCAGTTGTTCTTACAGAAGCTAAAATGGCAATTAGATGCTTTTCTTCAACATTTGCAAACTTTGCCTTGAACTGATAGCTGGAGGTGCTCTTTTAAGCTCCATTAAGCTTGGAGGTACACCTCCAAGTCTGGCAATTAAGGCATTTCCTCAAAGTCCTTTCATACAATTCTGTCCAGAATCGTGTTAGGTTTCAGTCATCTTGAAGCATCAAAATATAGGTGGGTAGGATCAGGACCAGACATAGGAAGTGGCCAAGAGAAACATAAGGCAAAAGAAGATTGAACTAATTTGACACTGAATATTTTTCTTAGACGGATTGCAATGACAATAACTGTTCATGTGGCATGAAGCAAGCAGACGAAAACAATCTTGAGCAATAAGAAAACAATAGGACACCTGAGAAGACAGAATAGCAGAGTTTGGAGGTCTTCTAGTGCAACCCCTTGCTCAAGCAGAAGACCCTATACCATTCCAGACAGTCTCTTCTTAAAAACCTCCGGTGATGTGGCACCTACAACTTCTGAAGGCATCTTCTGCTCCACTTAGCCTCACTGTTAGGAAGTTTCTCCTTACTTCCAGGTGGCTTCTCTTCTTGGTTAGTTTCCAACCATTGGGTCTTGTCATGCCTTTTGGTGCTTTGGAAAATAGTCTGACCTACTCATCTTTCTAGGAGCCCCTCAAATCCTGGAACACTGCTATCCTGTCTACAAAGAAAGGAAGATTAGCGGGGGGGGGGGACATGATAGCTGTATTCCAGGATTTGAGAGGCAAAGACAAGCGATGAGAAGCCAAAAAGAAAAAACTATAATGTCCAGTTGCCTCTTCAAAAAAACACCTTTGGGACAACCATGATCTGAGACATCTTTTTTTTAATTTTTTTTTTAACAAACTTGATTAAATTATCAAACAATTATAAAAACAATTAAAACCATAATAAAATATTCATATACCTAAATCATATCTTGTAATTAACATTTCGTTTCTATTCTTTTACATATCTATATATATTCTTCTCCTCTACACATTATATATTTCATAACCTAGTCCCACGTTCATCCTCAGGATTTGAGAGGCAAAGACAAGCGACAACCATGATCTGAGAATCTCCATAGACATCCTGATAGAGGGAATCCCCTTCTATCTTAATCTCCTGGATTTCTTCAGAAAGGCCACAGAATGCTACCCCTGTTGGTGTGTTTTCCCATCATTTGTCAAAATGGGCTCATGGATGCTCACCATTCTTACCTGGTTTTGAAACATAATGAAGATTTATCAGAGACACGGATGAAAAAATGAACTTCAGCTTACTGCCATTCTGCAAATCAACTTGTAAAAAGGGGAAATGGACACATCACATCAAACGCATCCCCCACACTCGAATTTAAAGGCAGAGGTTTATTCAGTCGCCAAAGTACAGAAACAGCAGAAGGAAACTTGTAGAACGGGAGAAAGGAGAGAGACAGGCCTGGTGGCTCAGCAGACTAAAAGCATTGTGGTTAACACCAGTTGTCTGCAATTACTGTAAGTTCAGATCTCACCAGGCTCAAGTTTGAAAAAGACGGTGAGGAGTCAAAGGGAGCAGAAGTGCGATTATGGGCCAGCTTGTGGGAAAGGCCAGAAGCATAAATCTCCATGGAAGGCCCATGATGGATGAGAGCAAAACACAAAAGAATATTTTAAAAAATCTAATTGCAAAGGCTAGTTGTGCAACATTTAATCTCCATTCTATTGGTTGATTCAAGGCATTCTCGGGCACATCCGCTTCTCTGTACTGGAAAGGAAATGTAAAACAAAACATTTACTAAGGATTGATCTCTGGTTGTTTCTGAACAAAATGCTAAACCCACCCTGAACACACAATCAAGCATTCCCTCCCAGCAGATCTCCATCCTCCGCTACTGAATACTCGGGAGTAAAATATTGAACCAGCATTCTGGGGAAGGACCTCCTCCCTTGGATGATTCATGGCTTAATCAGCAAGGTCCAAAGTTGGTCTTGGCCAGAAGAAACCCCTCTTCTACCAGCCTTTTCCTTCCCCCTCTCTATAAAGGAAGGACCCCTCCCAATCTGGGGCGTTCCTGGGATAGAAGGGGATTTCCGTTCTAAGTCCCCCTTTCCAGGCATCTCGTAGACCAGGGATGTCAAGCTCAAGGCCTAGGGGCCAGATCCAGGCCACAGGGTGCATCGATCTGGCCCGGAAGGCCTCCCTGGAAACAGCAAAGGACGGGCCCACGGTGCCTCTGCAAAGCAAAATGGAGGTTGGGGGCGCGTGAGGCCCTCCCATACCCCATTTCCACTGGCAGAGGGCTGCAGGAGGCCATCATGGCCAAACCTGCGGTGTGGAGGAGTTGCATGTGGCCCACCCAGGCTCCGTTTTCACTGTCAGAGGGCTATCAAAACAAACTTAAAACAAAAGAAAAGCAGAAATACTTCCCCTTTTGCATTTGAGCATGCAAGAATGGACAGGAAAGGAGAAAGAAAAAGAGGAAAGAAAAGAAAATAGGAACAATGGGAAGAGAGGAAGAGAGGGAGGGAGGGAGGGAGGGAGGAAGGAAGGAAGGAAGAAGGAAGGTGTAAAGGAAGAAAGGAAGGAAAGAATCAATGCATAAAGGAAGGAAGGAGGGGAGGAAGGAATCAATGCATAAAGGAAGGAAGGAATCAATGCATAAAGGAAGGGAGGGAGGGAGGGAGTGAAGGAAGGAAGGAGGGAGGGAAGGAGGGAGGAAGGAAGGAAGGAAGGAAGAAGGAAGGTGTAAAGGAAGGAATCAATGCATAAAGGAAGAAAGGAAGGAAAGAATCAATGCATAAAGGAAGGAAGGAAGGAAGGAATTAATGCATAAAGGAAGGGAGGGAGGGAGGGAGGAAAAAGGGAGGGAGGAAGGAAGGGAGGGAGGAAGGAAGGAAGTTTTAGTTAGTTTTAGCTTTATTTGATTTGTATACCGCCCTACTCACGAAGGACTCAGGGCGGTGAACAGCCAACAATAAAATACATAGATACACAAAATTTAAAAACCCAATAAAATCAAATTAAATTATTTGGCCCAGATAAATTAAAACACCCCGATAATTTAAAAACAGATTAAAATTTAAATATTTAAAAAGGGAAGAAATTAGGCCAAGCCCGCTTGATGGAATAAAAAGGTCTTCACAGCACGGCGGAAGGAGCGCAGATCCGGGATCCTCCGGAAGGAAGGAAGGAAGGAAGGAAGGAAGGAAGGAAGGAAGGAAGGAAGGAAGAAGGAAGGTGTAAAGGAAGGAATCAATCCATAAAGGAAGGAAGGAATCAATGCATAAAGAAAGGGAGGGAGGGAGGGAGGGAGGGAGGGAGGGAGGAAGGAAGGAAGGAAGGAAGTTCTGCATTAGCAATTGTCCATCACAGGTGGATAGGACATGAGTGACATCGAGCTTGCTACGCTCACCCTGGTTATGCCCCCCCCAGCCCTCTGAGGTCAAACCCAACCCAGATGTGGCCCTCAATGAAATCGAGTTTGACAGCTGTGCCTTAGACTGTCTGGCAAAAGCCCATGACTTCATTGCACAGTCACCTCAGGGCACAGACAGGTCCTATATGACCTCCAATCCTTGGCGGTATTTGGAATTCTAGTTACCATACAAGAAGAAAAGCTGTGAGAAAGGAAAGGAACTTTGCTTACATTTTACTGATGAGGACCTCTTACACTTCAAATTATAACAGAACTTTTGTTCTTCGGCACATATTGTCACGCCATAATCACCGTCGAAACATACTAGAGTCGTGACTGGATAAATGAAAGAAAAGAGAGCACTCTTATTTTGATATTTCTTTGATCTTGTGTTATTACGTATTGGATCATCTCAATGAAATAAACTCAGCTGGGAAAATGTTAATAGAAAGAGAATAGAACAGTCTGCGAACCAGGAGTCTGTGAGGTCCAGTCTCACCTTAACCAAGAAATCCACACGAGTCAATTGTTCTCTCCCCCAACCTACTTCACTGGACCATGGACCCTCCTTACGCAGAGCAGAACAGTGAGAAAGTCCCACCACCAGAATGGAGCACAACTGCTTCAAATACCCAACTTCCCTCGGTCCCCTCAGTCTGTCTTGGATCATCACCCAAAATCAAAGGTTCGGGAGCCTACCTGGGTCCTTGCAGATGAAAGCCACCACCAATAACACAAATAGCAAAGCCTTCATCTTGCAATCTTCTTTCCAGCCTTCAAAGTCCAGTCCAGGATGGGAGAAGGCAGTTATGTACACCTCTACCCCGCCTTGTGGGGGCTGGAGATCCAGGTTCAAGAAAGCATGGAGGCTTGGGAAAGAAGGGAGGGGGAGGGGCTGTGATCTCGTTATCCTTGCCACCAAAAGGGAAACTAGATCTGCCCAGACAAAGAACCAACCGGTCCCCCTATTGAAAAAAGGAGGTACCGTTCGGTGCAAAATGTGGGCTCCTGGACAATAGCCATCTTCTCCTGAATTGATAGAAGGTAGCACAACCTTCTATCAGAGGGTTATGCAGAGGACAAAATTAAAGCAAGCGGAAATGTTACACTGAACTCCCTACAAGAGGAGAAGTGAACTGAGCTGATTGCTGATAAAGCTTGAATGATTTATGCTTTTTCAATCAATCAGAATCGAGCTGGAAAGGACATCAAGAGGTCTTCTAGTCGAACCTCCTGCTCAAGCAGGAGACCCTCTACCATTTCAGACAAGGGATTGTCCAAAAAGCCTCCAGTGAGGAAGCACCCACAACTTCTTGCTTTGATCACAAGCATGCTGCTTAAATATTGCACATATTGTCAAAATTGCCCCTTGATCCATGCACAAAATTCACTAGAAAACCTAATTAAGGGCCAACATAGGCATTTCTTGGAGTGGAAGCTTTCTCAGATCAGTTTGATAAGTTGAGATTCATGGCCAAGATGTTCAGTTGATAGCAGGGAAGAGAAGACCCTGATTAAATGGTTGGGTTCTGGGTGTTCTTTATGCTTGAGGTGTCCCTGCAGAGGTTTCCTTATCAAGGTAACCCTGTCCACGCACGAGAGATTGAGGTTTTCCTTCCAACCATGCTTAGATAATTTTATGTATCCTGCTATCCATATGTAAAATTCACCAGGAAAGTAAACTATGGTCAGTGTAGGCATTTTTTTGGAGTGCAAGCTTTCCCAAATTGGTTTGATAATGTGAGGTTCCTGGCCAAGATGTTCAGTCAATAACAGGGAAGAGAACACCCTGATTAAATGGTTGGGTTCTGGTGGTTCTTTCTGCTTATCAAGGTAACACTGTCCATGCACGAGAGAGTGAGGTTTTCTTTCCAAACCATCCTCAGATAATTCTATGTAGATAATGGAGATAATTTTATGTATCCTGCTTAAAAGGGGGGGGGGGGGTCTGCAGAAAAGCAGCCATGATTAAAGAGAAGAATTGGATCAGAACAGGATCTGGACCAGGAACCAATGGTGTTCCATGGTCAGGAACAGGAACTGGTCAAGGAGAACATTTCAACACTGGAATGTCCAACAATGAAGGGGCCCATTTGATAAATTGGGGGTGCTTCTTCATGGCTTCTGATGAGCAACCTGGGAAGTGGGGGACAGTCGTGTGAAGAGCTCCTTCTTTAGCATCTCCATCTTCTAGAGCTGCTTGAGGGCTCACTAATCCAGCAGGTCAGAGGCAAAAGAATGGGGAGGAACAGGCTCCGACTCAATCCCGCCAAGACCGAGTGGCTGTGGGTACCGGCATCTGGGTCCAATTGAGATATTCCATTGTTGACCATCGGGGGTGAGGTGTTACCCCCTGTGGATAGGGCCCGCAATTTGGGTGTCCTTCTGGATTCACGGTTGTCACATAACGACCGTGACCAGGGGGGCATTTGCCCAAGTCTGCCTTGTGCATCAGCTGTGCCCTTACTTGGACCAAGATGCCCTACGCACAGTTACTCATGCGCTGGTCACCTCCCGTCTTGACTTCTGCAACGCTCTCTACCTAGGGCTGCCCTTGAAAACCACTTGAAGGCTTCAGCTGGTGCAGAATGCGGCCGCGCGGGTTGTGATGGGAGTGTCGGGACCAACTATTCAACAGCACTCTCACTTTTGGTTACATCAATAATACTGAGGTGTGTATATGTGCATCTTAGTATCGATATTGGGGAGGGGGATTTATTGTATTCCTGGCATCAATGAACTTTCATTCTCCCACCCAACGTCAGGCCAGCAAGCCAGTGATCAATTAGATGATCAATTAGAGGGGAAAGTATAGATCCCCAGAGCATGACACACTGGAGATCCAGGTGGCTTCCATCTCATGGTGATTTGGAGGTCCTTCAAGTCCTACCCTTCTCCCAGGAGTTGGGCAAGGGTGGTTGGAGCCCCTTGTGCAATTACCTCACAACTGTTACGTTGTGAACAAGATTTGTCTTGGTGTACCTCCAAATACAGGGCTTAAGAGAGATGTGTATCTTTCTTTGCTTATGCAAGGCAAAAATTGCACACTACGCAAAATTATTGTATTGTCCGTATTGTCCCTATTAACATGCCTACAGGCCAGTGGTGGGTTGCTACCAGTTCTCCCCAGTTCGGGAGAGCCGGTAGTAGAAATCTTGATAGGAGAGCGAACCAGTTCTCTCCAAACGTTAGTTGGGCCCTCCCCCCCGCCCCCGTGCTATACCTACCTACCCGTCAGACTTCGATGCTATCTCAAAATAAATGAATTTCCAAACTGCCAATCTTTAAGGAAATTTTCTCATTATTCGAGTACAGCAACCGGATCGTGGCTCGTGCGGTCAGGACTGACCTTTGCCCCCCAATCCCTCCCTTTCCGATCCCCAATTCTCTGCTTCTCATTGGCTATCCAAGTCACTCTCCTGACTTCTTTTCTCGTCAGTTCACAGGAATGTTCCCCCCCCCCCCGCTCTTCATTTCCAAGGAGACCAAGCTTCAAAGGGATTTAGCAGGCAAAAGTTCAGGCTTTATCTCCCTTTTCTATGTCAGCGCCGAGACGCTGACACTACCTTTATTTCTTTTGTTTTTAGCTCAGCTGTAAGGCACAGCAGAGTGGATTGCAATGCCTCAGCTGGTTTTTTACTCAATGCGCTTGTGTGAAGCGCAAGTTTGGCGCGCATGTGAGTGAACCAAGCATGCACACAGCGATCACCTGCAAAGGACATGCACAATGCGAACCTGTGGTAAAACTGGTTAGAACCCAGCACTGCTACAGGCATAACTGAAAAACAGAGATGTGGTATTCGCTCATTTGATTCCTCATTAAAAAAATATTCACAGTTGCAATACAACTGTGTCCATATTCCAGACAGTATCTTTTATTCTGCTGGATATAGAAAAACAGTAAAGTCCAGTTGCATTTTTTTTTTATTGCAAAAGTTTTACAATTACATTTTCACCCCTTTTTTCCCCCCTCATCCCACCCCAAACTTCCCAACCTCCCTAACCCACCCTAACCCTCCCCTCTCCCCCAGACTTCCACACAGTATACTCATATCAAGTAAAAGGAAAAACCCTCATTTGTATATAAAACTTGAACCCCTCCCTCCCCCTAAAAATTTTCATCTTCATTACATTAACCTATTTCTATCCTAATATAACATTTTCAAATAGATTTTCATCCTCATTACCTTAAAATATTTCTATCTTAATATAACATTTTCAAATAAATTTTTCATCCTCATTACCTTAAAATATTTCTATCTTAATATAACATTTTCAAATAAAAGCTATTTGATACTTCCTAGTTTGATATTTGTTCTGAACATAATCTATCCACCTCTTCCATTCCCATTCATAAGTCTCTTGTAACAATCTTTTAGATATGCTGAAATCTTCGCCATCTCTGCAAAACTGGCCATCTTCAAAGTCCATTCCTCAATCGTGGGCAGCGCTTCATTTTTCCAGTATTTACCTATCAACAATCTTGCTGCTGTTATCATATGCAATATCAGTTTTGTTTCACCCAATGTAAAACCCTTAACTATACCCAGTAAAAACAATTGTGGAGAAAATTGAATTTTTTTCTTCAGAACATTCTGCATGACCCACCAAATTTTTATCCAAAAAGCCTTAACTTTCTTACAGGTCCACCAAACGTGATAATATGTAGCATCTAGACAGTCACATCTCCAATATTTAGGCTGCACATTAAGGTACATACACGACAATTTTTTGGGGTCTAAATGCCATCTGTAAAACATTTTATAAAAATTTTCCCTCAAATTCTGCGACTGTGTAAATTTAACATTCTGAACCCAGATTTTTTCCCATGTTTCCAACATCACTGGTTCCTCAAAATTTTGTGCCCACTTAATCATACAATCTTTAACTAGTTCAGTTTCTGAATCCCTTTCTAACAAAACATTATAAAGTCTTTTGATATGCATTGGACCTTTCTCTTTTATATGTCTGACCAATTCTTCCTCATACTCCATAATACCAGTTTTTTGGTCCTCTTTCCATCTCAATTGCAATTGATTATATTGTAACCAAGTTAGATTAATCCCTTCAGCCAACAATGTCTGTAATGTCTTCAGCTGCCATCTGCCCGCATCTGTAAAAAGAACCTCTTTATATAAAAACCCCCCGAGTGACATTATATTTGTATTCCACAAAGTATGACCAAGATCCAGCCATAGCGGTATTTTATAATCCCAATTGATTCGGTGCTTCTTCCAAACTCTCAACAAAGAATCTCTAAGTATATGGCTTTTAAATACTTTGTCCACTTTACTGTCATAAAATAAGTAAGCGTGCCATCCAAATTCCAAATCAAAACTTTCTGCATTTAATATTCCAGTCTTTTTTCCACCAAACCAATCACTTGCTAAAGTCAAAGCTGCTGCATCATAATATAACTGTAGGTTTGGAAGTTTAAGACCTCCCCTTTCTGGAACGTCTTGCATAATTTTCATTTTTACTCTTGGTTTTTTCTCGTTCCAGACAAACTTGTTCACTTCAGTTTGCCATACTTTTAGTTGTTTATCATTTTTGAGCACCGGAATCATTTGAAACAAAAAAAGAAATCTTGGCAAAATATTCATCTTAACTGCTGCTATTCTTCCAAGTAGAGACAGCTGCAGTTTTTTCCAAGTCTCCATGTCTTTTTGCACCTCTCGCCACAACACCTCATAATTATTTTGAAACAATTTCATATTTGATTCTGCAACCTGAACTCCTAGATATTTTACCTTTGGTACAATCTCAAAACCTGCCCTCCTTTCAAGTTCAAGTTTACGATCTTGTGTCATATTTTTGACTACCATCTTAGTTTTTCTCTGGTTCAATCTAAAACCTGAAACTTTACCATAGTCTTGTATAATGTCCTTCATCTGGATTATTGATTCCATTGGCTGTGTGAGGGTAACAACCAGATTATCTGCAAATGCCTTTATTCTGTAATCCTCTTGCCTTATCATTATGCCTTTCAAAGTATTAGAGTCCCTTATTGTATTTAACAAGACTTCTAGTGTTAAAATAAACAACAATGGGGACAGCGGACATCCCTGTCTTGTTCCTTTTTCGATTTTAAACTCTGTTGTCAAACTTCCATTAATAATAATCTGTGCCTTTTGATCTTGATAAATTGCTGAGACCGCCTGTATAAATTGGTCCCCAAAGTCCATCCTTTTTAAAGTCTTTAATAGAAAATTCCAGTCCACTTTATCAAAGGCCTTCTCTGCATCCAGGAAAACCAGCACTGCAGGGATCTGTTTATTCTTCTCAAGATATTCCAATAAATCTATTACTTGCCTTACATTGTCATTCATGTGCCTACCCTCAATAATCCCGCTTGATCATCATGAATCACCTTTTGAATTACTGGCATCAATCTGTTGGCTAGTACTTTTGCATAAATTTTATAATCCGTATTCAAAAGAGATATTGGTCTGTAATTCTCTGGTTTTTTGGGACCTGCTTGTTCTTTTGGTATCAAAGAGATATAAGCTGTAGTCCATGATGGGGGTACTTTTCCCCCTTGTTGTATATTACAAAATAAGTCTCTAAGTTGTTCCACCATTTCTGCCTGCAAAGTTTTATAGTACACTGCAGTCAGACCATCCGTTCCAGGAGCTTTAGCTGTTTTTAATTGTTTTATTGCTGCTATTATCTCCTCCTCTGTTATAGGATAATTCATTCTTTCCTTTTGTTGCTCAGTAATTTTTGTAACTCTTTTGTTGTCTAAGTATTTTTCTATAAGTCCATTCTGCACCTCCTCTCTGGCATATAGTTTAGTGTAATATTCAAGAAAGGCTTCTTTTATTAATTTCTGTTGAAATACTTCTTTCCCTCCGATATCAATACTATCAATAGTCCGTATGCTCTGTTTCTTCCTCAATGTGTAAGCCAACCACCTGCCCGGTTTATTGGCGTTGCAGAATGTATTATGCTTCGCGTATTGTAAATTTGTTGCAACTTGTTCCGCTATAAGCATTTGGAATTGATCTTTCAAAAGTTTTATGACACCACGTATTCTTTCATCTGTTGGATTTTTAATAAGTAACTGTTCTTTGTTCTTTATTTCTGCTTCCAATTCAAGTCTTTTCTTTTGTCGGGTCAATCTATGTTTAGAGTTCATATGAATAAGCACCCCTCTCATGTAAGCTTTGCTTGCGTCCCACACAATTTCCATTGGGGTGCCTTTATTCAAATTCATTTCAAAAAACTCTTTCAAATACTTTTTAAGTTCTATTATATTTTTTTCATATCTGAACAAGTTTTCATTTAATCTCCAAGAGCGTCTCTCAGTCTTGCATGTCTCAATTTCTATCCACACTGGGCTATGATCAGTCAAAGTTCTTGGCAGAATCTTTGTTCTTTTTGTCCTAACAAGTAATTCATCTGACAACAAAATGAAATCAATCCTAGAGAAGGATCTATGTCTATCAGAAAAGAAAGTATAATCCAGTTCTTTTGGGTTATGTATTCTCCAAATATCTTTTAATTCCAAGTCTTCTTTCATATCAAAAAAGGTCTGTGGTAATCTAATCCTTGACTTGATAAAAAGCCAGAGTCTTTTTATCTAATTTAGAATCAATTACTCCATTCCAATCTCCCATAATTAAAATAGATCTTGATCTAGAACTAATTTTTCAAATAGTTTTGATCTTGAACTGTAATATGCGTTTCTTGTAGACAGATTATATCATTATTATGTTGTTTTAAATATGCAAATATTTTCTTCCTTTTCTGTGTTGCATTCAACCCATTCACATTCCAAGATAAACATTTAATCATCATTATTCTCTTTCTGGAGCAGAGAACAGAATAATCGGATTTCATCCGAAATCTTCTGTCCTGCATTCCCCACGGCCCCAGTCTTTTCATCTTGTCTTTGCTGCTGTAACTTTTCTTTAAGTTGCTTGGATTTTGCTCGGGTTATACGCTGGTCCTTGACTTCAGCCATCCAAACCGGCTCCAAGATTGGAGAAGGTTCCAGCAAAGGCTCATCCAGGAAACTCCTTCAGCGCCCTTCAACTCCTCTGATTCCTGCTTAGATTGTTGTTGCGGTTCTTGAAGTTGCTTCTTATCACTCTCCTTAATCTCCAAAACTGTAGATGTACGTGGGGATGGTGTTCTTTCTTTAAAGATATCAGTATAAAATTGCTCCGCCTTCTCCACAGTATTCAAACGGTGTCTCTCTCCCTTATATCTCAAAATTATGCCAGTTGGAGCGTCCCAACGAAATGGAATCCGATTATTCTGCAATTCTTTAACAAGAAAGCCAAAGTCTTTTCTGGATTTCAACATCTTAGGTGGAAGTTCCTTGTAAACTGTGATCTTCGATCCACCCACTTGCACAGAAGTAAGAAAGGATTTTTGCAGGATATCATTTCTTATTGCTCTGTCTGTAAAGTATATGACCACATCTCTAGGCAATTGTCTTTGTCTGGCCACCCAAGAATTGATTCTGTAAATTTTGTCTATTTTACAGAAAACCATATCAGGATTAATTTTTAAGATCACAGCTAAGGCTTCAGCACAGACCTGTCTCAAATCTTGTCTCTCCTCTTCTCTAATTCCTCGAAGCCGTATAGCGAATTCCATTGCCCGGAATTGCATCATGACAATCTCGTTCTCAACTCTCTGCATCTTATCATCAACATCCAAAAATTTGTGATCATTATTTTTCATCTTGGCATTAACTTCTGATTTAAATTCATCCACTTTTGACTCAACTTTCATAATAAATCCTGCCAGGCCAGACGCCACATCTGTTATTTTTTTGGTCACCTTCTTTTGGTTCTGCTGCACTTCCTGCATAATTTCCTGTTGAGACTTTTGGATTTTATCATCTATTTTATTTATTTTATCATCTATTTCCTGTTGAGCTTTTTGAAATTTGTCATCCAGGATTTTTGAAATAAATTCTTTTAAATCTCCCATATCAAAATCTTTTTTCTGAGCTTGTGACTGAGTGTCCTGTTTGCGTGTGGGGGATCCCCCACCCTGTTTTGCCTTCCTGCTTCTTTGAGGCCATCCTGCCACGTAGGCTAGCTTTTCTAAAGAGGGAGGTTCTGCTTCTTCTGCCGCCTCCACAAGCCTTCTAAAAAGGTCCCCCAGATTTAATCAGGGCAAAAGTGTAATGCAGCAAAGTCAAGTAAAAGGGAGAGATTTTCCTCTTGTTCCTGTTATTACAGCCGGAGCAACTTTATAACAACTTGTTAACTTTGTAACAAAGCAAGATGACTTCACCAATCCACACTCGCTGATTCATTTACTCTAATGCTGAGCGCCATATTTTTTCCAGTCACTTTCACTCATTCAGAAGTTTTTCCCTTCAATATAAAAGATCAGCAAAGTGCTAATACTTGCAGTTCAGATTTTCAGGGTTCAAGTAGAGTTCAGCTGCTTGTTTGAGTTGTTTCCTTTCTCTTTTGAAGTTTCCTGCAGCCGGCTTGTTCTGCGAAAGCAGAGACGTCCCACGCCGCCCGGAGTCTCAGCAGGTTGGGAGGGAGCCGCGCCTGTTTCCTCCCCAGAAACAATTCCCTGGGGGGGTTGCAGGGGCTCTACCTGTACCCTGCTGCCTCTTCTTCAAAAATCCTGGGGATTTTGAAGCTTTCAAGCCACTTCGCTGGGCTGGCGGTGCTTAAAAAGGCACTGTCGTCGCCGAACATGAGGAAACCGGAAGTCAAGTCCAGTTGCATTTTTGAAAAGCACCCTTGAGATATGCCAAAATCCCTAAATTCAACTTTTTTATTATTATTATTTATTTATTTATTTATTTTAATTTGATTTATATGCCGCCCTTCTCCGGAGACTCAGGGCGGCTTACAATGTGCTCAGCAATAGCCTTCATCCTTTTGTATATTTATACAAAGTCAGCTTATTGCCCCCACAACTGGGTCCTCAATTTACCTACCTTAGAAAGGATGGAAGGCTGAGTCAACCTTGAGCCTTGGCGAGATTCGAACCTGCAGTAATTGGAGGCAGCTGGTCTTAATAACCAGCTTAATAACAAGGTGCCTTAGACCACTGTACTACCAAGGCTCTTTCCCTCTTTTCCCTCCCTTAACCACCTCCCATCACTGATCCCCCTCTTTCTATCGTTTCATCTCTGTTATTGAGAATTAAGTCCAATATGGCTGTTCCCCTAGTCCCCTTCTCTACTCAATGCCATTTTTTCTCCTTTTATATTGACCCAAATACATTCAAGGCAGTTTTCATCATTGTTATGCTCTCTTTCTATAGAGATGTAGTTATTTCTTATATCTAGTGCAACTCCACCTCTTCTTTTATATATCCTGTTTGATTCTGTAAGGGCCTGAACAACCCTCTTCCTCTGTCTCATATCCAGCTATGTGCTGAGTTGCCTCTTGTCTCTGCACACAAATACACATACACAGAGGGGTGGGTGGGTGGGAGGGAGAAAGTGTGTGTGTCTGTGTGTCAGAAACACACAAGGACTATGTCATTGTAGTCAACATACCAACTTACCAACTCCCCTTCCTTAGTCAGGGTCCCCTATGACCCTGTCTCTCCCCTCCTCTCTGGCCATGTCATAAATCACATTCTCCAATTAACCACTTTGGCTGGCTGTGAAACCTAACACCCTCCTTCTGATTGCGGTCAGGAAGAATGTATGGAATTCACTTCAGTTCTCCCTCCCTCCTGCTCATGGCAACTTGAAAGCTTTGCAAGTTAACATCAACATCCTTCAACAGTCTCTCACTTTTGACACATCAATGATGCTGGGGTGTGTATGTGTGCATTTTAGTATCAATATTGGGCAGAGGGGTTTATTGTACTCCTGGCATCATTGATTTTTCTTTCTCCCACCCAACTTCAGGCCAGCAAGCCAGTGGTTTCATTCAGATGATCAATTAGAGGAGAAAGTATAGAACCACAGGGCATAACACACTGGAGATCCAGGTGGCTTCCATCTCATGGTGATTTGGAGGTCCTTCAAGTCCTACTTTTCTCCCAGGAGTTGGGCAAGGGTGGCTGGAGGCCATGTACAACTACCTCACTGTTATGCTTTGAACAAGATTTGTCAACTGTTATTCTTACTTGCTACATTTTTGTAATGTGTATTTGTTTTTCTTTCTATGCTATGTGGTACCTAGATTTGAAAAGAACTAGGCTGCTCCTAAATCAAATTAAATTTAGAAAAGTTCCCACTCAGTCCTAACACCCAGCTAAGTGATCTCTGGTGTCCCCTTCAACACTCTCACTGTAGAATTGAGAAGAGCTTCAGACAGCCTTCGGAGCCAACTATCAAATCAAGATCTGTCTCCTCTCAGGTGGGTGGGATGGAGAAGAGGCCTGCCATCCTTCACCCCAAATCTCACCTCCACTCCTGACACCTCCTGACACCTCCACTGTTTCAAGGCATCTTCATTTTCCTCTCAGCTTGCTCCAGAGAGAAGAAAGGGAGGGAAGGAGCAGCACTGAAGTTTGAGGTTTCACTGAGGAAAGTACTCAGTTGATGGTTTCCCCTCTTTCTGAATGTAAGGTTCTTACCCCGTTAGCAGAGGTGGTATTCAGCAGGTTCTGACCAGTTCTGGAGAACCGGTAGCGGAAATTTTGAGTAGTTCAGAGAAAAATCAAAACACTTGAACTGAATGCTAAGGTTTATTTGATTCTCAAACTACAGAACTAGCAGAAGGAAACCTACAGAACAAGAGAAAAGGGAAGGATGATGAGGTGTCAAAGACAGCAGGGGGGAAGGGGATTATGGACCATCTGGTGGTAAAGGCCAGGAGCATAAATTTTCAAGGATGGCCCATGATGGATGAGAGCAAAACTCAAGGAATTTAGCCCCTTGTAGATCTACCAGTTGCTCTTGTCTTTTGCGCAACACGTAACTTTCTCATTTTCTCCTGGACTAGGGCAGCCACATCCCTTGACGACATTCAATTCTGTGAAGGAAGCACAAAGCAGAATGATTATTTTTTTAAAAATACCAAGGAACAGACCTGTGGCTGTTGCTGAACAAAATGGTAAACCCACTTTTAACACATTCATGGATTCGCTCCCAGTAGGAAGGCTGACTTCTTTTCTCCTCTAATCAGTACTCAGGAGTAAATGAATAAAGAAGAGATTTCTGGGAAAGTCCCACGTTTTGACATGACTCAGGAGCAATTCCACCTTTCCTGGATGTTTCATGGCTTCATCCATTTTCCCTCAATTCCAGAAGAAACCTGCAGCTCTCCCAGCATTTCCCTCCCCCCTTCTCTAAGGAAGTTTCCCCCTCCAATCTGGGCTGCTTCTGGGATAGACGGGGCTCCCCAGTGCAAGCCCCCCTTTCCTTGCATTCCTTAGAGTGTCCGGCAACAGGCCATGACCACAAGGGAACCCAGGAAGGGCACAGACAGGTGCTACGTGACTTCCAACTCTCAGGTGCATTTGGGAGCTCTAGTTTGGGTTCAAGAAGAAAAGCTGTGAGAAAAGATAAGAACTGCACTGACTGATCATATCATTATCTTTCCACATTTGATAGCATGCCTGCGCATCTGAACACGTTGTGGCCCCGCCCTCTGAGCCTGTCCCATCGGAGGAAGAAAGCTCCAAGCATGAGGAAGAGGAGTCAGCCAGGCCTCCCTCTCCAGGCCCCTCCCCTCTGGCACTGTTTCAGGTGCCAGCCGAGGGAAAGGAGATTAGCAGAGAGACAGGTGGCTCAGATGAAAGCGGAGGAGAAACATCATTCCTGAACGCACGCCTCCGAAGGCGTCATAAACGATTGCAGCAGCTCAGGAAGCGTGCTAGGGATTAGAACTGAGTCACTGGACCACACCCCAGAGACTATATAATAGAGGGTGGTGGTCAGTGATCCTTGTGACGAACAAAACTAACCTTGGATAGTCACTAAAGCCTCGTTCGGAACTGCTGAGAGAAATATTTATTGTTGTTGGACATTTGGAAGCTGAGTATTTATCTTTCTGTTTTTCTGTGGAAATAAAAGCACTTGGCAGACGGTGTGTCTATCGCTGCCAAGTTGGAGATAAAGAAACTGGGTGTGTTCCAAAGTGTTTCCTTAACCCTCGGCTGGCTGTGTTTGTGTGTGGGTGTGGACGGGGACGGGGACAGATCAGAACAATTCTTAAAGGTACTACATAACTTTCTGGTGCCAGAATAACATATAATGGTGTTTCCTAGATGAAAGATATAAAAAATAGAAATATTACTTTGATATTCATTTTTCTGATCTTGTCATCTTATTACATATTAGATGATAGATCTTTTCGTACTAAAGTCAGCTGTGAAAATTTCCCTAGAAAGATCAAATGGTCTAGAAATAGGAAACCTGAGTTCTAATCCCACTTCAGGCATGAAAGCCATCTGGATAACTCTGGGCCAATCACCAGGAGACTGTGAGTTCTAGTCCCACTTTAGGCATAAAAGACAACTTAGTGACTTAGGCATAAAAGACAACTTAGTGACTTAGTTCTGAAGGAACTGGCAGATGAGATCTCAGAACCATTGAAGTATATCTTTCAAAGATCCTGAAGCACAGGGGAACTGCCAGAGGACTGGAAAAGAGCTGATGTAGTTCCCATCTTCAAAAAAGGGGAAAAACACTGTTAGTCCTGGGGTTTTTGCCTCCTGGGACAGTTAGCCACCAGCCAATCGTCTAGTTGCCAATGCTGGCAGCCAGAAGGAGTTTTTCTTTTGGGTGGATATCCTAGCCTTAGAAAGAAAGAGAGAAGGAAGAAGGGGGGAGAGAGAGAGAGAGAGAGAAAGGGAAAGAGAGAGAAGGGAGACAAGAAAGAAAAGAAAGAAAAGAAAGAACAGAAAGAAAAGAAAGAAAAGAAAAGAAAAGAAAGAAAAGAAAAAAGAAAAGAAAAAAGAAAAGAAAGAAAAGAAAAGAAAGAAGGAAGGAAAGAGGGAGGGAGGGAGAGAGGGAGGGAGAGAAACATGAGAGGAAGGAAGGACCATCTGGCACTAGACACAGCTTCAGTGGATTCTTTGAAATAGTACAGCAATGCTCTTGCTTAGCAAATAAAATTTTGGGCTCAATTGTCATAACTCGAGGATTATCTCTGCCTTCCTCTGCATGGCTGCCTTGCCTAGTAAACTCCTTCCCTTTTCTGGGAATTTCTCCTCTGTGATAGAGGCACATCTAATTATATCAAGGTGATATAAGGTCTCTTGCTGGAGCAGGGGGTTGGACTGGATGACCTCGGAGGTTCCTTCCAACCCTGGATTGCTGTGCTGTTTCAAAGCATCCACTGAAGCTGTGTCTAGTGCCAGGGTTTGTGGCCCTTCCTTCCTCTCCTTTTTCTCTCCCTCCCTTCCTACCCTCTTTCTTTCTTTCTTTCTTTCTTTCTTTCTTTCTTTCTTTCTTTCTTTCTTTCTTTCTCTCTTTTTCTTTTTCTTTCTTTTTCTTTCTTTTCTTCTTGTCCCCCTTCTCTCTCTCCCCCGCACCTCTCTCTCTCTTTCTCCCCTTCCTCCTTCCCTCTCTCTTTCTAAGGCTAGGATACCCACCCAAAACAAAAACTCCTTCTGGCTGCCAGCATTGGCAACTAGACGATTGGCTGGTGGCTAACTGTCCCAGGAGGCGAAAAGCCCAGGACTAACAGTGTGGCATCAAATGGGCCGTGCCAAAGCATGTGGGACAGAGGGGCTGTGGCCGACTGGCCATGGCAAATGGATGGTGGCATGTCAGCCGAGGAGAAAAACTAGAGGAGAATCCCCTGAGGTGGAAGCCTGACAGAGAAGCAGGCTCGGCCAAGGGTAGGAGGCAAAGAGTTCCATTCTGGATTAGAAGTCCTCCAAGGTCCCTTCCAAGGCTGTTATTCTATCTGTTCTATCTATTTTGGACTATTCACCCTCTCTCTGCCCATCCTACCTCACAGTGTTGTTGCTGTGGGGAAAATAGGAGGAAGGAGTATTAGGTTTCTTCGCTCCCTTGGGTCATTACAAAACTAAATAGCAGTAGCACTTTTATACCGCTTCACAGTGCTTTACCGCCCTCTCTAAGCAGTTTATAGAGTCAGCCTCTTGCCCCCAACAATCTGTGTCCTCATTTTACTGACCTTTAGAAGGATGGAAGGCCAAATCAACCTTGAAGGGGTGAGCATCAAACTACCAAACTGCAGGCAGTTTGCAGATTTACCCTGCAATACTGCATTTTAACCACTGTGCCATAATAGCTGGGATGAAAGCTGGGATTAAAAAAAAACCTAACCTCTTCTGAAACAAACCATAAAATAAAAGCAAATGGAAACCTAAGTGGTTGGTCTCTGTATGGAAGCTGAAGGGTCTCTCTGGACTATGAACCCTGGACTGGCCCTCTTTCCACCTTGGACTCGGACGTACAATGACGTACAAGAAAGCCGACCTGCTAGCATTGCGAGACTCCCCCCTCTCGCAAGTTTGGCCCTCCACTTTATCAAGGGCCCACCTCGATGACGGGCTTTGGAACCCCGAGAGGTGGCATGCAAAAACTAGAGGGTTGAGGGGTTTTATATCAAAATTTTTGTAAATTTTTTAAGGGATTCTAGGGAGGGGGAGGGTTTGATTGGAATGCGGGTTGTGGGTATGGGGGATAGCCCACAAAGGGGAGGGGCAGGCCTGGCAAGGAAGCACGGCGTGGGAGGTGGGGATCTCGGGGTCGAGGGGGGAGTCATAGTTTGTCCAGATAGTGTTCTGAACATCATTACCGTGAGTGGGAGGGGTAGGTATGGTGGGAGCAGGGGCCCATATCAAGTCAAGGGAGCATTTACCCGCTGTTTACAAGCGGTGACATGCTCCGGCCCCCAAGGCTCCACTAGTTTCCCAGGTTGCACAGACCCTCAGGACCCTACCCTTCGGCTGATGCTGTGCAATGCCAGGTCCGTAATAAATAAAGCCCCCCTCATTTGTGATCTTATTTGTGAGGGGGGAGTGGACCTGGCAGGTATTACGGAGACCTGGTTGGGCCAGGAGGGGGGGATCCCCCTTGTCGAGATGTGCCCACCAGGTTTCCTCGCATTCCATCGGTCGAGGTTACAGGGCAGGGGCGGGGGAGTAGCGGTTATTATTAAAGAAGGTCTGAGACCGAGGGAGGCCACTGTTCCTCAGATGGCCGGCTGTGAGTCCCTCCTCATGAAGTGGGGTTGTGGGGTTCAGATGGGTTTGCTGATCACGTACCTGGCTCCCTGCCACGTGGCAACAGCCCTGCCCAAGCTACTCAACGTCATCGCCGCGGTGGCGGTTGATACCCCCAGGCTTATGGTCATGGGGGATTTCAACCTGCTGTCCATGGGTGAGACATCTGAGGTGGCTCGGGAGTTCATGGCTTCCATGACAGCCATGGACCTGACCCAGTTAATTCATGGCCCTACCCACACGGGGGGAAACATGCTGGATCTGGTTTTTGTCTCTGGACAGTGGCCGAGTGATCTTGAGATAGGGGATATAGTTACCGAGCCCTTGTCATGGTCAGATCACTCTCTCCTTCGTCTCAACCTTCGAACCGCTGCACCCCGCCGCAGGGAGGCGGAGCCGATAAGATGGTTCCGCCCCAGGCGCCTGATGGAACCTGATAGGTTCCAGATGGAGCTTGGGCCATTTCCCGAGGCTCTGGCACACACCTCGACTGGAGACCTAGTGGCAGCCTGGGATAGGGCGGCCGCTGGAGCTCTGGATCGGGTCGTGCCTTTGCGGCCTCTGACCCGGCGCCGATCTCATTTGGCTCCTTGGTTCACTGAGGAGCTGAGGGAGTTGAAGCGCCGGAAAAGACGCCTAGAGTGTAGTTGGAGGGCCAGTCTTTCTGAATCGGACCGGACACTGGTAAGATCCCATATTAGGAATTACCTAGTGGCAATAAAAGCAGCGAAATGTAGTTATTTTGCTGCTCTTATTGCATCATCAGATAACCGCCCGGCCACCCTGTTTAGGGTGACCTGCTCCCTGCTCCACCAGGAAGCACGGGAGGACCCCTTGGAGGGTAGAGCCGAGGATTTTGTTCAGTATCTGTATGACAAAATCACTCAGATTCGGGAAGATCTGGACTCCGACTGAGTAGTCTCAAGGGGAGGGACTGGGGCAGGTCTTGAGAACGTTATCTGGGATGAGTTTGATCCTGTGACCCCTGAGGACGTGGACAGGATTCTGGGCAGACTGAATGCGACCACTTGTTTATTGGACCCGTGTCCTTCCTGGTTAGTGCTGGCTTCCCGGGAGGTGATGCGAGGTTGGCTCCAGGGGATTATAAATGCTTCATTGGGTGAGGGTGACTTCCCCGCCGCCTTGAAAGAGGCGGTGGTGAGGCCTCTCCTCAAGAAGCCTTCCCTGGACCTGGCAATGTTGGTTAATTATCGTCCAGTCTCCAACCTTTGTTTTGTGGTGAAGGTTGTCGAAAGTGTCGTTGCACGACTGCTTCCCCAACACGAAGATGAGACGATATATCTGGATCTGTTCCAGTCGAGTTTCAGACCCGGGTACAGCACGGAAATGGCATAGGTCGTGTTGGTTGATGATCTCTGGAGGGCTCGGGACGGGGGGTGCTCCTCTGTCCTGGTTGTCAGCCTCAGCTTTGCCTGCTTCAGCTGCCATAAGAAACGGGGGAGGGATTAGCTATGGGGGCGAAGGGTGGGAAGATGCAGGAGGTGTTTTTTTTTCCATTGTAGGGCGTGTCTTCCCAAGAAACAAAAGTGACCTTTCAAAGGGGATGGCTGACCAACTGCCCTACATTCCTGATGAATGACGCTGCCAGACGTGATGCCACCTGACCTTTGGGAGACCTTTGGATTGGCTGATGGTCAATGGACACGGGGGGGGGAGAAGCTTAGTAGATGCTGTTTCACGCATTTTGCTCACTTCCAGCTTTACCTGGGTTGCGATCATTTCATATTCAGTAAAAGTACTAATCTCTTCAAAATGATTGAGTTTGGGTTTTCCTTTCCTGGATATTGAAGGAAGAATACCTGACACTGGTCCTGTTAGATCTCTCAGCGGCTTTTGATACCATCGACCATGGTATCATGCTGCACCGGTTGGAAGAGTTAGGGGTGGGAGGCACTGTACTACGGTGGTTCTCCTCCTTTCTCTCCGGCCGGTTGCAGTCTGTGTTGGCAGGGGGCAGAGGTTGACCCCGAGGCCCCTCATATGTGGGGTGCCACAAGGGTCGGTCCTCTCACCCTTTTTGTTCAACATTTATGTAAAGCCGCTGGGTGAGATCATCCGTGGTTTCGGAGTGAAGTACCACCAGTACGCTGATGACACCCAGCTGTACATCTCCACCCCGGACCACCCCAACGATGCCCTTGAAGTGATGTCTCAGTGTCTGGAGGCCGTACGGATCTGGATGGGGAGGAACAGGCTCAGGCTCAACCCATCCAAGACCGAGTGGCTGTGGTTTCTGACGTCCCGATATAGTCAGTTGATGCCATCGCTGACTATTGGGGGCGAATCGCTGGCCCCCACGGAGAGGGCTTGCAACTTGGGCGTCCTCCTGGACTCACAGCTGTCTTTAGAAGAGCACTTGACGGCTGTGACTGGGAGGATTTTTCATCAGGTTCGCCTGATTCACCAGTTGCGTCCGTTTCTGGATTGGGACTCCGTACACACAGTCACTCATGCCCTCGTTACCTCCCGCCTGGACTATTGTAACGCTCTCTACATGGGGCTCCCCTTGAGGAGCACCCGGAGGCTCCAACTGGCGCAGAGTGCGGCTGCGCGGGTGGTTATGGGAGCAACATGGCGCTCCCGTGTGACACCTCTCCTGCGCGAGTTGAACTGGCTCCCGGTGGACTTCCGGGTGCGCTTCAAGGTTTTGGTTACCACCTTTAGAGCACTCCATGGCTTAGGACCCAGCTACATATGGGACCGCCTACTACCACAAACAGCCTCCCACCGGCCGGTACGCTCTAATAGAGAGGGGCTCCTCCAGGTGCCATCAGTCAAACAATGTCGACTGGCGGCCCCTAGGGGGAGGCCTTCTCTGTGGGGGCACCTACTATCTGGAACGAGCTCCCCCCAGAGATACGGAGGATCCCGGATCTGCGCACTTTCCACCGTGCTTTGAAGACACTCCTATTCCAGCAGGCCGGCCTGGCCTAACTTTTTCCTCTTCTTCTAAATTTTTAAACTCAAATTTTAATTCGTTTTAAATTATTGGGGGTTTTAAATTGTCTCAGGCAAAAATTATTTAATTGGGTTTTAATCATGTCTTAACTTTTGTATTTATGTGTTTTATTTCGTGCCTGTTCACCGCCCTGAGTCCTTCGGGAGTAGGGCAGTATACAAATTTAATAAAATGAAAATGAAATGAAAAATGAAGCTAAGCAGGGTTGGGGTTGGTTAATCCTTGGATGGGAGACCCCCAAGGTTGTATGATAGTTTGAGGAATCTCAGAAATCCCATCAGCAACAACCAATCTGAGGTTGATGTTGAGGAATGTCAAGGCTTGATTTGAAGGAGGCATTTGGCCGTACCCTCTGAAATACTGAACGATGGCAAAGCCAGAGAGAGGTGAACGGAAACATTTTTCATCTCATTCTCTGGAGTAATCCCATGGCAGAACTCACTACGCAAAGGAACCTCTCCTTTCAGAGGCAGTCTACTGCAGACTGCCAGCCTGGAACAGCCACTGTCTCAGCTATGGGCTTCTCGCCAGATGGAGAATTCCATTTTCCCCCTGAAGGCTCCCATGGACCTTCCTTAAGCAGAGCAAAACGGTGAGAAAGTCCCAACAACAGGATGGACCACAACCACCGTACCTCCCTCTTCCCCCTTGTTTTGGGTTTGATTGCCACACAAGAGCAAAGCTCAGTGGCCCTACCTGGCTCCAGGTACACAAATGCCACCACCACCAAGGACAGCAGCAGAGTTTTCATCTTGCAATCTTCTCTTCAGCTTGCAAAGTGTAGCCCAGGATGGAAGCAGACACTTATTTATACCCCTCTGAGATGGGGGGCTGGATATCTAGGATTAAGAGAGAAGAACGGGGAGGTTCAGGAGAAAAGCGAAGGGCTGGGGGTGTGGCCTTTTTGCCCCCGACACCAAAATGGAAACTGGATCAGATCATGTGACAATTCCTGTCTTCAAGGCGAACACTACCGTGCCGAGTGCAAAACCTGGGCACCTGGACAATTGGTGTCTCTTCCTGTATTTATACAAGATTATACAATCCTTACCTAAAACAAAATTAAATAAAATATCTCTCTGCAAAGTTCTGCACCTTCCTATTTTTTATTCGTACTTCAATTAACCAAGTGGGCAACTTCTCTGAGTTTTTTTTATTTTACTTTTTATTTATTTTGTCAAGCATGTATTAGATAACAGATATAAGTATAAACATGATTATGACTACGTGAAATGGATATGAATAAAAACGGGACATTAAGACAGGGACGGTAGGCACGGTGATGCACTTATGCACACCCCTTACAGACCTCTTAGGAATGGGGTGAGGTCAACGGTAGACAGTCTAAGGTTAAAGTTTTGGGGGTTTTGGGAAGAAACCACAGAGTCAGGTAGTGCATTCCAGGCATTGACCACTCTGTTGCTGAAGTCGTATTTTCTGCAATCGAGTTTGGAGTGGTTTACCTTAAGTTTGTATCTATTGTGTGCTCGTGTGTTGTTGTGGTTGAAGCTGAAGTAGTCATTGACAGGTAGGACATTGTGACAGATAATTTTATGTACTACGCTTAGGTCAGGCCGAAGGCAGCGTAATTCTAAATTGTCTAATCCCAAAATTTCAAGTCTGGTGGCATAAGGTATTCTGTTGCGAGCAGAGGAGTGGAGGATTGTTCTCATGAAATATCTCTGGACTCGTTCGATTATATTAATGTCCGATATGCAGTGCGGGTTCCAGACAGATGACCTGTATTCAAGAATTGGCCTAGCAAATGTTTTGTTTGCTCTAGTTAGCAGTACAATATTACCAGAAGAAGAAGCTACATAAGATTAGGTTAACAACTCTTAATGCCTTTTTGGCAATGTTGTTACAGTGAGCTCTGGCACTTAGATCATTAGAGATGAGTACTCCAAGGTCCTTGACAGAGTGAGGGTCGTCTACTAGGTCGTATCCGCCCAGGTTGTATTTTATGTTCTGATTTTTTTTTGCCAATGTGTAAGACAGAGCATTTGTTGGTTTATATTTGGAGATGCCAATTGTTTGACCAAGGTCTTTTTGAAGGGTAGCAGCATTTTTGGTGGTGTTGAATAGGAGTATTACATCATTAGCAAAGAGAATGCAGTTGCTTATAATATGATGGCAAAGGTCATTTATGTAAATAAAGAGTGCTGGTCCTAAGCCTTTGCCTTGGGGGACTCTGCTGTTAACAGGTAAAGGATTTGATAGGGTGCTTCCTATTTTGACCATTTCTTGCCTGTTTGACAGGAACTCAGCTATCCAATTATGCAGGGGTACAGACAGGCCATAAAATTTTAGTTTTAGAGGAGGCCCGGAAACGGCCCGTTTGCCAACTTCCAGTTTGCCTCTGGAGGGCCTCCAATAGGGGTGGGGAAGGCCGTTTTTGCCCTCCCCAGACTCCTAGAAAGGCTCTGGAGCCTGGGGACAGCAAAACACAGGCCTTCCCCGCCATCCCCCGAGGCCCCTCAGAAGCAGCAAACAGCCTGTTTCCCTACTTCTGGTGGGCCCAGAAGGCCCGGAAATCAGCTGGCCAGGGCGTGCATGCGTGCCGGAGCTGAGCTCACATGCCCACCAATATGGCTACATGTGCCACCTATGGTTCGCCATCACGGGTGTACCGTTTCCTGCTTGAGTGGGGGAGAGTTGGACTAGATGACCTATAAAGTCCCTTCTGACTCTGTTAATCTCTTAAATCTCACTCTGCTTTCCTTCAGACAAAGCCTCTGTTGTGATATACAGATTTTCGGTTCTACACAACTCTTCGCATTTCCAAGATGAAAATGGAGGGAGACTGCCTGAAGGATAGAAGGTGCATGATGGATTTAACATTAACCAAGAATAAAATTAAAAATACCCAGGCGTTTAGCATGGAAAGATATTACCTGAAATACAAACATGATTGTGTTGCAACTGTGAACTTTTTAAACAAGGAACCAAATGAGAGAATGCCACATCCCCGTTCACAGCTTATTCCTGGAGGCACGCCAATAGGGACAATACAAATAGGCAAATAATTTTGCACGGTCTGCAATGTTTGCCTTGCATAAGCAATGACAGGTGCACGTCTCTCTTAAGCCCCGTTGTATTTGGAGGTACACCAAGACTTTTTAGCCAAGGTTTAGTAGCTCAATCAGTCAACCAGAAACATCAAAATATGCACAAGGAGAGGGCAAGGGGAGAAACAGTGAGGTGGGGATATAACAGAATTTTAGTTGGTGCAGAGATCATACAATTCTTTGCATCTCATCCTCATTTTGAGCACAATGGTAATTTTCAAAGATTGCTGTTTAAGGTGTGCAAACTTTGCTTTAAATGAACAGTTGAAGTTCCTCCTTTAAGTTCTATTAAGCTTTGTAGTGGAAATTAAATGATTTGCTCCAAGTTCTTCCATGCAATTCTCAGTCAAAGCATGTTAATTGAATCAGTCACCTTGAATTAGAATTTAGAATATATATTTTTTTATTGGCCAAGTGTGATTGGACACACAAGGGATTTGTCTTGGTGCATGTGCTCTCAGTGTACACTTGGATAGAAAAGATACGTTCACCAAGAATTATAAGGTACAACATTTAATGATAGTCATAGGGTACAAATAAGCAATCAGGAAACAATATCAATATAAATCGTAAAGATACAAGCAACAATATTACAGTCATACAGTCATAAGCGGAAGGAGATGGGTGGTGGGAACGATGAGAAGATTAATAGTAGTGCAGACTTAGTAAATAGTTTGACAGTGTTTTTTTTATAAAGTTTTTTTTTTATTTTTTTAGACAAACACACATACAAACATACAATGTATTTTCTTTGAACAGACTATTTTGCCAGTTCACAAATTTAGACAGTATTTAGTCGTTTCAATTTAAATTTACAATTTCTATATTTCCTTTTTGCCATATTCATTTCTCATCTATTTTTTAAGAACCAATATTACCCATCATTCTCATCTCTAATCTTAATTAAATTCAGTTTTTTCCCTTCTATTCTATATTATACCCCTTCCCATTGTCATCTATTTGTATATCTTTCCTCACTTTGGTTAGTTATGTAATGTTACAGTAGTTTAATTCTTATGATAATAATAAATCCACTTATTTTATAACATACATTTCCTTCGATAATACAAATCCAACATTTTAATATAGATCAGTTAGTTATATAACTATCTTATATATATATATATATATATATATATATATATATATATATATATATATATATATATATATATATATATATCAATTTTCTTACTTCTTCATAGGGTCTATGTGTGTTTTTCTTCTAGCCAGGTTTTCCCTACGTAGCCAAGGTTTTTTTGTAGCTCCAGCTCAGTAGAATCTCATCTACTCGGTTCTGGGCTTTTTTCCTTTCTAACACCTAGCAAAAAAAAAGCTACAAAAAAACCTTGGCTACGTAGGGAAAACCTGGCTAGAAGAAAAACACACATAGACCCTACGAAGAAGTAAGAAAATTGATACTATGCCTTTACAGGGAGGAGATGGGTGTGGCCTACTGATGACAGCTAACGAGCTAGAAATGGATCTATTTAGGTCTCCCACCTAGCAGTTAGAGCTTGCTAGGTGTTAGAAAGGAAAAAAGCCCAGAACCGAGTAGATGAGATTCTACTGAGCTGGAGCTACAAAAAAACCTTGGCTACGTAGGGAAAACCTGGTTAGAAGAAAAACATATATATATATATATATTAAGCAATATAAACATGAATATTCCAGTTATTTCCATACAATCCAATTCCTTACAAATCAATTAATTATAGCCAATTCTGCTTTCAACATAATATACAATTGGAAATATTTCAATTATTACAATTAATCATTTCTACTTTCTTCACATTATAGAATTAAAGAATTAAAAATATTCCAACCATTATAGTTTCCCTAGTTAACTTTAAAATATTCTAGCTGTTATCGAAGCCACAACTTAATCCTTTCTACTTTCACCACCATATACCATTAAAGGTATTTCAATTGTTACAATTTAAACTTATTCATATTTCTTTTAAAAAATGAAATAAGAAAAACAAAGCTTATCATTATCTAAGTTTCAAAGATACAATACAAATATTCCAATTATTATTCATTTCATTTTTGCAATCATATGGTTTCCCATTTTTTTTACTACAATTCATATTTCAATTCTAAATACATATAGCATCTTTCTCTGTCATTTCTTTTTCTCCCTTCCCATTTTTATTTTTACCTTTTTCTTTCCCCTTTTTTTCTTTTGTACTTTGAAATCTTGAGCTCTCCTCTTTTGCCCTAAATCTCCCATTGTTTCCCATCTCTTTTCTCCTTTTCTTACTTCCCCATTATTTGTCCCATTGTTTATCCCAGTGTAATCATTCTGTGTTTCACAAATCTGAACTCTTCTATTTTGCCCTGCATTTCCTGTTGTTTCTCATCCTTTTCTTCTCTTTTTTTCTTTTCACTGTTAATCCCAGGGTAATCATTTAAAGTTTTTTGTGTTCTTTCTATTTCTCCCTTCTCTCCTTCTTTGTCTCTTTCTGCCTTTTCTGTTTTTTCCATTGTTAATCCCAATGTAATCTCTAAAAACCTCCTTTTTATTATTACTATCCATATATTCAATTAGTTTTCCAAAATTAATCTCATTATCTTTATCTTCTTCTTCGTTTTCAGTTTCTGTGTCTTGCTTCTCCATCTTTGTTTCCTTGTCAGCTTGAACATGCTCTCTCTCCGTTTTTGGATCCTCGAGTTTCGATTCTCCATGTAGCATCGTAATTATTCCTCTTATTTCCGCTTTCCAGGATGAATACATCATTTCCATCATTTCCCTAATTTCCTGTGCCATTTTATTCTTTCTATATTAGTATTGTTCCAGATTTAAAAGTTCTGTTGTTTTCCTTTTTTTTCCCCCAAAGTCAAGCCGCTTGCAGACAAAGCAATCCTCCCCGAAACTTCTCACGGCTATTATCACTGATATAGTTCAAAGTTTTCCAAAACGAAGATTCCAAATTGCAATGCTCTTTTTTCTCCTGAAGATGTTTCTCTAGGATCCACAATTCTCTTAATTGTTTAACAAAGTGTCCATTTTGTATCAATCTTTGTCAACAATCTAGCTTCTTTTTTCTTCTTTTAATTTTAAAAATACCAAATCAGTTTTATAGTCCAGTCCAAATTAAACAATACTTTTCCCTCTTTTTTTTGTTTTTTTTTTTTTTGTTTTTTTTTTGTTTAGGTATAAAGCACTTCAGTTGCAGGGCTTAATATCCAATTGTCTTTTATTTTTCTTAGTCTTCAACAAGAAAGGATCTATTTATTTTCTTTCTAATCCTTTAGCAATTTTGGAGTTGTTTCTTCTAATTCTTAAACTTTTCCAGTTAATTTTATTCAAAAATTAATTTTCTTTTCGAGTTTTTGTCCCTTTAAATTCCGCTTACATCCTCTTTTCTTCCCCCATGCCTGTTAGCTGCTAGTTTTATGCTGGAGGTTTCAGGTTTTAAAATAATTTTTTGTTGTTGTTATTTCACCTGTGGGTTGGTGGTCACTCACCCGGCTTTAAAAACTCCATTGCATTCACCGCTCCTGCTCAATACTTAGTCCAGTTGCCCCAGCTTCTTGACAGCTGCAATGGCTGCAGCCTCCACCGCCGAATCGGAGAGAGGTTCCTCTGACCTTCATGGAACTTGCCTGTTCCTCTTGGTCTTCCAAGGTGCCTCTCCTTCTTCCCTGTCCCTACAGGACAGTTCTGGTCCAAAGACCCCTCAGCAGTGGTTCGTCAGTCTGGGTTTTTGTGGAGCTCATCAAAGCCCGCTAATTTCCCGACTGTCTCGCCGCGATGTTTCCAGTCGAATCATAGTTTGACAGTATTGAGGGAATTATTTGTTTAGCAGAGTGAGGGCATTTGGGAAAAAACTGTTTTTGTCTCTAGTTTTTCTGGTGTGCAGTGCTCTATAGCCTCGTTTTGAGGGTAGGAGTTGAAACAGTTTATGTCCAGAATGTGAGAGGTCTGTAAATATTTTCACAGCCCTCTTTTTGACTCGTGCAGTATACAGGTCCTTAATGGAAGGCAGTTTGGTAGCCATTGTTACTCATGCGCTGATCACCTCCCGTCTTGACTACTGCAACGCTCTCTACCTAGGGCTGCCCTTGAAAACCACTTGAAGGCTTCAGTTGGTGCAGAATGAGGCCGCGCGGGTTGTGATGAGAGTGTCGGGACCAACTATTCAACAGCACTCTCACTTTTGGTTACATCAATAATACTGAGGTGTGTATATGTGCATCTTAGTATCGATATTGGGGAGGGGGATTTATTGTATTCCTGGCATCAATGAACTTTCATTCTCCCACCCAACGTCAGGCCAGCAAGCCAGTGATCAATTAGATGATCAATTAGAGGGGAAAGTATAGATCCCCAGAGCATGACACACTGGAGATCCAGGTGGCTTCCATCTCATGGTGATTTGGAGGTCCTTCAAGTCCTACCCTTCTCCCAGGAGTTGGGCAAGGGTGGTTGGAGCCCCTTGTGCAATTACCTCACAACTGTTACGTTGTGAACAAGATTTGTCTTGGTGTACCTCCAAATACAGGGCTTAAGAGAGATGTGTATCTTTCTTTGCTTATGCAAGGCAAAAATTGCACACTACGCAAAATTATTGTATTGTCCGTATTGTCCCTATTAACATGCCTACAGGCCAGTGGTGGGTTGCTACCAGTTCTCCCCAGTTCGGGAGAGCCGGTAGTGGAAATCTTGATAGGAGAGCGAACCAGTTCTCTCCAAACGTTAGTTGGGCCTCCCCCCCCCCCCCGCCACGCTATACCTACCTACCTTTATTTCTTTTGTTTTTAGCTCAGCTATAAGGCACAGCAGAGTGGATTGCGATGCCTCAGCTGGTTTTTTATTCAATGTGCTTGTGTGAAGCGCAAGTTTGGCATGCATGCGAGTGAACTGAGCATGCGCACGGCAATCACCTGAAAAGCCCATGCACAATGCGAACCTGTGGTAAAACTGGTTAGAACCCACCACTGCTATAGGCATAACCGAAAAGCAGAGATGTGGTATTCGCTCATTTGATTCCTCATTAAAAAAATATTCACAGTTGCAATACAACTGTGTCCACATTCCAGACAGTATCTTTTATTCTGCTGGATATAGAAAAACAGTAAAGTCCAGTTGCATTTTTGAATAGCACCCTTGAGATATGCCAAAATCCTTAAATTCAACTTTTCCCTCCCTTAACCATCTCCCATCACTGATCCCCCTCCCTCCCACCATGACTAATCTGGTTCAAGTAAGATTTTTTTAGAATGATCACTTCAAACATAGTGTCAGCAATTCAACCTGCATTTACGCTAGTGCTGACATAAGAAGGAGAAGAGAGGGCAGCTGGCAAGAGGACGCTTGACTTCTCACCTACTTATTTTCCCTGAAGATAATATCCCCTAGGAGATGAGATGGGAGGGGGGACATTCCTGGGAGCTGAAGTAGTAGATATGGGGAGAGTGATTTGGAAGAGGGCCAATGAGATGCAGAGAATTGGGGAACAGAAAGGGAAGGTTTGGGGTCTCACATTATCTTTCATATATCTGCCTTCTATAAGTCCTGCATAAACATAAATCGGTTCTTAGATAACTGGCATTGATCTGTTGGGTAATAATTTTACAAAAATTACCTGCTCTCGCCGGCTCTCCTCACGCTTCTTCAAAGAAACGGAGTTTTTTCGAACCGCCTCTCAGCTGTGGAGGTGGCTCTTTACGGGCGGCGGGGCTGGCGATAATAAAAGACCGTCTGGCGACGATGGCGGCTGGAACCAGAAGCCATGTGTGTCCAAAGTCTTGTTTTGCCTTTTAAAGTCTTCCATGGCATAATTTGTGGGACTGCCTCTTCCCAATGAAATCTGCTCCTCACATCAGATCCAGCAGAAGAGGAATGCTGAGGGTCCTGTCTGCCAAGGTGCTACATCTGGTGGGATCCAGGAGACTGGCCTTTCTGCCATGGCACCTCCCTTATGGAACATCCACTCTAATGAGTTGAGTTTGACCCCCATCCCTGTTTTTAGTATCAATGTAATTCAAAGCAATTCAGACAGTTCAATTCTGTATTTGTTTACACACAATACAGAGAATATTGCCAGATCTAACCTTTCCTTCTCTCACTCTAATGGATAGAGTAGAAGAAAATAATTAGAGTTGGAAAAGACCTTGGAGGTCTTCTAGTCCAACCCACTGCTCAGGCAAGAGGCCCTGTAATATTTCAGATAAATGGTTATCCAATCTCTTCTTAAAAACTTTCAGTGTTGGAGCATTCACTGTCATGTATAAATGCCTCATTCTTGAATGAAAGAAACATATATCCATAGAGTGTCAAGAGTTAACTCATTCTCTCCTTTCTAATGTATTCCTCATTAACCACTCCCCACTTCTAATCCCACCTCCCTGGTATAAAAGATGATGCACACTCATTCTCCTTGCTTCTTTTCTGTAATCACTCTGTGAATGAAGAATGCCTTCTGTAAATAAACTATCTTCTATTTGAATATAAGAAGTCTGCATTTATTATTGAGTCTGATCCTCAAATTACGGCAACAATCTGGTAGCAGAGGATGGTTGGCTGACTCAATAAGAAACAGACATGCCAAAGAAAGAAAACTCCAGAAACAAAACAGAAAGACCCAACACCAGGGCACACAGCAAAGAAATGGAAACAGATCAAGAAATGATCGATGAATCTACAATAAAAATGACAAAAGAATCCGATAACCTCACTACAGACGACGAAGAGGTAATCGATGAACCCAGTGACCAAGAAGCAAGCGAGACAGAAAACAACACACTCAGATTAGAAATACTAAGAATGCTGAAAAGCCAAAAAGACGACAAAAATCTCATCGCGAACCTCCAAGACATCATAAAAGATAGCAGAGCAGTGAGAGAAAACTACATCAACACACCAGAACCAAAAGACCACAAAATGGTAAGCGAATTACCCATAGATGAAAATATAACTAAAAGAAAGACTAACGATCCCGCGCAAAATTTTGAATGGCAGCCATCTTGGATTTGTCAGCCCACCAAAATGACTGACCCAGAACCAATCAGAAAGCAGAGTTCAAAATGGCTGGCGCGAAAAACTCTACACAGCATAAGAAATAAAAAAGAAAAATTCTACTCATCAGAATAATCTGACACAGAACCGAAGAAACATCAACTGAACTACAAATCGAAATGGCTATGAAAACACTCTTCGCAGCCTTTGGTCCGAATTTAAAAATCTCAAAGAAATCAACAAAAGTACCAAAGACAGTCGACCAAATAATAAAGAAAAGACAAACCGCACGATCCAAAAGCAAAGATACAGAAGCGAACATGCAAGCATCCCAGCATCTATCCACTCCAATCCGACCAGCAAGAACGCTAACGCCCAAACCCAGAGAACCTTGCAAGTCCTCGCCCACACTGCAGACGCTTCCGGGAACCAGAGACCTCAACCGAGATGACTACGATAAAAAGAAACAAACCCCGATCCACACCTGGACAACTAAAGTCGAGCCAGAGAGCGAATCCTCAGAGGAAGAGCACTACGAGGGAGCTGCAGTGGTGAGACCCTCCCCTGACAGCTTCAAGAACGAAATGAACTACGCGCATGCGCAAATACGCCCAGACGAACATAGAGACAATAAAGAACAGAGGGAACCATTCAGACTAGTCGCGAGTATCCCTACACCATTCTGCAATTATCAGCACATACAGGACCATGGACAGCCACCAGCTGTAAGTAATGCAACAAATAACATTGGAAATTTGCCTAATGATTTTCCAAAATTGAGAATAGACGGTGTTAACTTACAAGAATGGAGTCAGCAACTCCAGGTTGTTTTCTTAAAAGAAAATTTATTGTTTTTCATAACTAACCCTCCTAAAAAACCATGGACACTAAAATTGGACTGCCTACATCACAGAGCATTTTATTTACTAATCTCTAGTATTTCACCTGCTATTTATCATAGTATTAAGCATAACTTAACTGTCTCAGAAGTAATTCATTGTATGTTTAAATTGTTTCATAGTGAAAGTGTGGCAACCACAACTAGAATGTCTAAAAACTTTTTCTCAGCCAGGATAAAACCTGGGACTACTGTAAGTGAACATCTACTGTTACTAAACACAACTAGGGCAGAACTTCATTTAAGGGGAGAAATAATATCTGACCAGACAATGAAAAGCGTTATTATTAATTCATTAGACTCATCATGGGATAACTTCATATCACATCTAGATACAGTTAACTTAGACTATCTATCTATAGAGAGTTTATCAAACAGATTAATTGCTGAAGATAATTTGAGAAGAAGCCGCTACAATATACATAAAGAGCATAGACAGATCAAAAGGGTAGTATTCCAAGACAGGCATCAGGACACAATAGAGTGTTATAACTGTGGGTCTAAAGAACATTATAGGAGAGACTGTCCAAAACCTCCTAGAGAGAGACAAAGACATGACACAAGAAACAGGTACCACGATAGACAATCATCCATTGACAGATATAGACACAAAAATTCACCAAACTTTAGAGAATATAGAGGGGGCAGAGACAACTCAAAGGACAGGAAGTCCGGATCATTGTACGGAATAGATAAACACACAATAATCAAAAATCAAGACTCAAAAGACAATGCTTGGCTCATTGATTCCGGAGCAACAAATCACACAACACACAATAAGAAAATATTATCTTCCTTCGTTGAAGATAAATTTGTAATTAAAGTAGCAAACCAAGAGGAAGTCCAAGTTATTGGAAGAGGAAATGTAGAATTACCCGGTCTAGGAAAAATAGAGGGGGTACTATTAATACCCAAAATACCTCACAACATTCTCAGTGCAATAAAGCTAAGCAGGGACTGATAAGTAAGTTTTCCAAGGATCTTGCCCAATAATCACAGACACGATAGGCTTTGAGTTCAATGTATTTATTTACTCTATTTCTTTCTATTCAGGTACTCATTTGGAACTGGTCCTGGACTTCTGCACACAGCCTTATATATGGAGGATGTGGAGTCAAGGTAAGGAGGGGTTATGGGAAGGGCTAAGTGAGGGAGGAGGGATCAGTGGGTCAGTCTATGCAATGGTATATACAGTTAGGCATTTACTCGTAACAAATACCCCTCTAAATGCCTAACATTCGGGGTTGATTCTGTACCCAACATGGTCACCCCCAGTTTTGATGTGAGATATGTGTGTTGCTTGTTTGGTAATGGTTTCGTTAGAATGTCCACGACTTGCTCAGAGGTTTCACAATGTACGGCCCTAATAAAATCTACATTTGATAACTGCCTGACATGCTTATGCTTGATGTCGATATGTCTGGACCTCTGACCCACTGCTTCTGCGTTGGAGATGTCTATGGCTGCTTTATTGTCCTCGTGGATAGTTATAGGGTAAGCCGGTTCGGTCCATATTTCAGAGAGCAGGTCATCGAACCACACTAAATTGTTAGCTGCCTTTGATAGGCAGATGTACTCTGCTTCTGCCGTGGATGTGGCAACCAGGTTCTGTTTGCCGGTATACCAGTATACTGGGCAGTTATTGATGAGGAACACGTAACCTGATGTGTTTTTCCTGCTCTTGGTATCACCTGCCCAGTCAGCGTCCGCATAGCAGGTCAGCGCCGGTTCTTTGGATTTGGATGGTTCCAGGCATAGGTACGCGTCTATGCTATGTTTCAGGTACCTGATTACTCGCTTCACCCCTTCCCAGTGGTATACCTTGGGTTCACTGACATGTCTGGATAATAAATTAACAGCTAAGCTGATATCGGGCCTTGTCCAATTGGCAATATACAGGAGGGATCCAATGACAGATCTATACAAGGTGTTGTCCTTAAATGACTCCCCCTCTTCGTGCATATGTTTCAAGAAGTCTGTTTGCATGGGGGTTTTGCATGACTTAGCATCCCTCATGTTGCATCTATGTATAAGTTCTAATATTTTCTCCTTTTGAGAAACCTTGAACCCGTTCTCTGTTTTCTCGATTTGTACTCCTAGATACTTATTGACTTTCCCTAGGGTCTTGAGTGTGAATTGTTTCCCCAGTTCTCTGGCGAATTTATCGCAATTTTGCTTGTGCTGCCCCATGTACAGGATGTCGTCTACGTAAACGAGTGCGTATTCGACCGATGTGCCCTCCCTCTTGGCGAAGAGGCAGAGGTCTGCTGATGTGGTGGTAAAACCCATGTCCCTGAGTGTTTTGGCTAGGCATTCATACCATCTTTTCCCGGACTGTCTTAAACCATACAAACTTTTGTTTAGTAGCCAAGTGACTCCCTCTTTCGCGCCTTTCCCTGGGGGTGCCCTGACATATATTTCTTTGTCTAACTTCGCATGGAGGTATGCGGTTTGAACGTCAAATTGGTAGACTTCTAGACCTAAGATAGATGCAACTACTAGGGCGCTTTTGACACTTTCTGCCCTAACTGTGGGTGAGTAGGTATCCGTGTAGTTGTCTGGATACCTTTGGGCGAACCCCTGAGCTACGAGTCTAGCCTTGTAGAGGGCCTTGTTGTCTTCGAGTTCCTTGATTTTGAAAACCCACTTCGTGCCTATGAGTGTCTTATCGGCTGGGACCTTAGAGGGGGTGTACACGTTCAGTTCACGCAGGCTAGCCATCTCCCTTTCCATAGCTTGCTCCCACTTATCTCTCTTTACCTGCGGCAGACTAATGATTTCTTCGTATGAGTTGGGTGTTGTTCTATTTGGGTGAATGGACATGACATAATCTTCAAATCTCTTGGGCATTTTGTTTCTGTTGGGTCTGATAGGTCTCATGGGTCTTGTCGGTGTCGTGCATGTATTTGGCCTCCTTCTCTGTGACCGTGTCTATCTTGATGATGGGGTGGTCTTCCTTCCACCCCTTGGTGGCTACCTCATGGTGTCTTGGTCTTTGTCTGTCTTGTGTATTTGCTTCTAAAGTGATGGGTTTGCTTTTGTCCCTTGATTCGTTTGTGTCTTCCTGTCTGATGAGTGTCTCGTTGAGGTGTATCTTAGACCAGTTGGCGTTCTCGTGGAACACCGCTGTTCTGGATACGATGAACCTGTTGTCCCTGTCAATGAATCTATAGCCTTTTGTGCCTGGTTCATACCCCATGAACCTTAATCTCCTGGAGACCTTGTCTTCTTTTCGCCTCAGTTGCCTGGGGATGTGCACATCCGCCGTGACTCCAAATATGTGCAGGTGTGCAATCTTTGGTTTTCGGTCGTACATCACCTCATAAGGTGTTTTCCCTATTACGCTAGACCAGAGTCTGTTCAGCGTATAATTTGAGTAGTTGAGAGCTTCCGCCCAGAATGGCTGTCCTAATCCCGCATCCTCTAGGGCGCATCTCATCATTGTTTGTAGGACTCCATTCCTCTTCTCTACGACTCCATTTTGGAACGCGGAAAAGGGGGAAGTCTTGTAGTGTATTATCCCGTGCATCTTTGACCAGTTCGAGAATTCCCTCGATAAGAACTCAGACCCCCTATCTGTCATTATTTGCCTTATCTTTGTGTTGTGTTGCGTTTCCACTCTCTTATAAAACTCTTTAAATTTTTGGAATACCTCGTCTTTATGATTAATGGTATACACAAAGCCATAGCGGCTGTAGTCATCTACTATTGTCAGAAAATATCTCCTTTTGTATTTTATAGAGGGCTTCATGGGGCCCACAATGTCCATATGTACCAGGTGGAAGATAGAATTGGTAGTACGGGTGGCTTTTCTAGGTCTGGGTTTGGTTTTTAACTTAGATGATTTACATATAGAACACTCTAAGTAGTTTTTGCAGTTTTTTATTTTCAAATCACTGGTACATTCTGTCATTTTTTGGATGACTGGGAAGCTGGCATGGCCCAATTTTCTATGTAGCAAATGGGCGCAGTCATCGTGAATGGGTTTGCCTATTAGCAATTTCCCTCTGTGTGTCGTGTTGTCTTCGGTGGGGTCGTCTTCCCTGCCCCCCTCTGCCTCAACATGGGTGTTGACTTTATTCTCAGTGTTTTCTAGTTGGGCGATAACTTGGGTCTGGTTATTCCTTTTAGGGTGGAGGTATGTTAGCCCTCCATTAATGACTATTTTGCCGATGCTTTCCCTGTCTCTGGTCAGGTAGGCTTCTCCCTCTTTGAAGGTGATTTCTATGCCCATGTCCTTGCTCAGTTTAAGCGGTGCTAAAATGTTGTGGGGTATTTCGGGTATGAGTAATACCCCCTCTACTTTGCCTATTCCGCTTATGAACATGTTTCCTCTCCCTGTCACTAGGACCTTGTTTTGATTGGCCACCTTAATGTGGTAGTTTTCCTCTGTGAATGAGGTCAGTATCTTTATGTCATGAGTTGTGTGGTTGGTGGCTCCCGAGTCGATGAGCCATGCTTCTCCTTCTCTGGTTTGTGAGTGTGTGTGTGTGTTCTCCCCGATCCCATACATGGACCCTGGTCGGCTCTCCCTAGAGCTGTCCCTACTTCCCCTTCTGTTCCTTGGGTCGGGGGAGTCTCTGCGCCTGTATCTGTTGTCTGATGGGGATCTATCGGGGAGCCCCGGCCTCCTGCCTTCCCTTTCCCTTTGGTAGGTGTGGTCCCTTCCCCTTGAGTTTCTTGGGCAATCCCGTTTGTAGTGGTTCTTTGAGCAACAAGTGAAGCATTCTGGGTGGTCTAGGTTCCTGGTTTGGAACTCAACTTTCTTAGTTGGCCTGCTGTCCCTGCGGCTGATGGAGCGGTCCCTCCTTAAGCTATCTTCTGCTATTATCCTATTTGTCAGTGACTCGAGTGTGAGGTGGCCTAAGCCTATGCTATCCAGCTGCATTATAAAATTGTCCCAGCTGGAGTCCAGGGAGTTAATGACAATGCTCTTCATGCTCTCTTCGGATATATCCTCCCCCCCTTTGTATCAGTTCAGTTCTTGTGGCATTCAGGTTCAGTATATGTTCACCCATGGGAGTCCCTGCTTTATGCCTGGCAGAGTGGAATTCCCTGGATATCCTTGCTGTGGTGGCAGTGCTTTTACTATAGAACAGATTAAATATTCTCCGCTGTATCTCAGTCACAGTCAGATAATGGCTTAGGCTGGGGTATACACCTGGTGCATTAAATAGTAAGCCCTGTGATGCAAGCAATCTGTTTCTAAAGTCCAAGGTTTTGTGGGGGGGTCATCAACTAAAAACAGTAGATCCTCTTTTAAAAATAAAACCTGGAGTTGGTTATTCCACTGCATAAGGTTCGATCCATCTGATTTAAGAGTGGGAAAGTTAGCTGGTAAATTCCCTGAGTTGTGTGATGAATTACTCACAGTCTGTTGCTGCCCATGGTGTCTCAGGTGAGGGAACTCACAATATGGCTTGGGTATGCAGTTTGCAGCTCTGTACAGACTTGGATTTATGTTCCCTCCTTCTCTTCTTGCTGGAGCCAACTGAGCATGTGCGAGGCCCATTTCGCTACTGTAGCCGATGGGGGAGTAGCTGGCTGTTGCTGCTCTTAGGCCTCGGCCTAGGCCTCCAGTTGGGGGTCCCATCTCACTCCTGGGGTGTCCGGCTTCATCTCTGGAGGCAGGCATCCATCGCTGGGCGTCCGGATCCATGCAGGGGGCTGGAGAGAGCCGAGGAGGCGAGGCGGTCGTAAGTCGAGGACTTCTGGGGTTCTGAGGCGTGGCGGCTGCGGTGGGCCTCAATCCTTAATTGCTGGTCCCTGGGCACGTGAGTAGGCCGGGCGGAGGCCACATGGGGGTTGAGTAGCTGGTGTGGCCTCTTCCCCTCGGGCCTCTTATGCTTGGTGCTGCGGGTGCTGGGTTCGAGTCCTGCCATCTGCATGATTCAAACGTAGTTGGTGCCCTGCGGTTGTCTTCGTGGGGGTTGGTCATCGGGTGGAGTATCTGGGGGTGTGTGCTATCATTGATGGCCCCCCCGTAGACCCCTCGGTTCGCGGCGGTGTCTCTGGGGTGCGTGGCTGGCGTGAAGGGGTTGCGTGCAGGGCCTATCACGGCTGCTAGGGCCTCGGGTGTCTTTCTGGCTTCGAGCTCGGGAGGCGAGCTCCAGATGCCTTGGTGTGTCCCTTCTGGGGTGCCTTTGGCTGTTCCCCTATTTGTTCGGGGGTTTCTTTCATTTGGCGCCATTGGATTTGAATCCTGGCTCCCTATTGGTTGGTGGCCATCCCAAGATGGCCGCCGGGAGCATGGCTCGAAAATGGAACCGTTTGCCTCCTGGGCCTCTGCCAGAGGGTATCTCTGTCTTACCGGTCTGGCAGCCTCGTGGTCTTGCTCCTGGGGGCTCATCGCTGCTCCCTGGTCATCTAGAAGGTCCCGGAGCTTCGCGATGAGTTCATCCTTGCTTATGGAGGCTTCTATTATTTTCTGTATGATGTCCTTTAGTTCATCTCTCTCGGGTGATCTGTCTCTGGCGTGCCTGGCTGCACTTTCTTTTGGCCTCACGCTTCTGTTTGTTTGGTCCAGTTCCTCCATCTCCAAGGCAGTTGGGATTCTGGTGGTGGCACCTTCAGGTTCCCCCAGCTCTGCCATCAGCCTGGTGGTGGACCTTGTGTTCATCCTTCCTTCCATTTCCAATTTTGGTTCTGTTTATTGGGCATAACCGTCCTCTGCTACCATTTTGATAAGTAAGTTTTCCAAGGATCTTGCCCAATAATCACAGACACGATAGGCTTTGAGTTCAATGTATTTATTTACTCTATTTCTTTCTATTCAGGTACTCATTTGGAACTGGTCCTGGACTTCTGCGCACAGCCTTATATATGGAGGAGGTGGAGTCAAGGTAAGGAGGGGTTATGGGAAGGGTTAAGTGAGGGAGGAGGGATCAGTGGGTCAGTCTATGCAATGGTATATACACAGTTAGGCATTTACTCGTAACAGGGACTCTAACATAAATATAATATTCTCAAAGGGAAAAGTAACTCTAGAGAAAAACAAAATAAACATAGGTAATATAATTACCAAAGGAGACCTACCATACTTAATTACAGAAGAAAAATGGTTACACAACATTAATTCAAACATAGAAACTAACGCTAACACAGAAACAGAAAATGATATAGATAGTGAAAATGAAGAACATGAACCAAGCCCAGACCCAAAAAGGCAACAAGGTCATCAAATCATATTTTTAATCTAGTGCATATGGATCTAGTTGGCTCATTAACTCCATCAATTACATACAAAAAAGATATTTCCTCACTATTGTAGACGACTTCAGTTGTTATGGCTTTGTCTTCACCTTAAGACATAAAGATGAAACATTTCAAAAATTTAAAGAATTTTATAAACGTGTGGAGACACAACATCACATACAAATCAAACAAATCATGACAGACAGAGGGTCTGAATTCATGTCAAGAGAATTCTCTCATTGGCTAAAATCAAAGGGAATGTTGCATTTCACCTCTAGTCCTTTCTCTGCTTTTCAAAATGGAGTAGTAGAACGACGAAACTCGACACTACAAACCATGATTAGATGTACATTAGAGGATGCAGAGTTAGGTAAGCATTTCTGGTCAGAAGCCCTGTTATACTCCAATTATACACTCAACCTAGCGTCATAAACAAAACACCATATGAACTGATGTATAGTAAAAAACCTAAGATAGCCCACATGCATGTGTTTGGAGTTACAGCAGATGTACATATACCGAAACAATTAAGGCGTAAGGGGGATAATGTGTCCAGAAGGCTTAGATTCATAGGTTATGAAACAGGTACAAAAGGATATAGATTTATTGACAGTAACAACAAATTCATAATCTCTAGAACCGCTGTACTTCACGAACAAGCCAATTGGTCCAAAATTCATCTCAATGAAATACTCCCAATAACGAGGCCTAATATTAAAACACAAGGTAAAACAAAACAAGAAGGTCAAACTTGTAACACACAAAAGGACAATACCAAAACGTGGATAGGAAATTGTCCCAAAATCAAAATAGACTCATTAACACAAAAGGAGGCAAGATATTTACATGATAACAATGATAGACCAGAAAGAACAATTAGATGTAACAGAAATCAAGTACCTGAACGATTTAAAGATTATATAATGCACATACATAATGAAACACCAACACCAAACACTTATGAAGATATGTTAAAACTCCCTTTGGAAGAAAGAAACAAATGGGAACTAGCCATGGCCAAAGAAATGGATAGCTTATGAGAACTTAACGTATTCACTCCAGCACCAGTCCCAAAGGATAAAACAGTTATAGGTACTAGATGGATATTTAAGATTAAAAATTTAGAAGAGGGTAACACACTATATAAAGCAAGATTAGTAGCACAGGGTTTTGCTCAAAAATACCCTGAGGATTATACCGACACATATTCTCCCACAGTGAGAACTGAAAGTGTTAAGGCAGCTTTAGTGATAGCCTCAGCTCTTAATCTTGAACTTTTTCAATATGATATACAAACTGCATATCTACATGCCAAACTTGATAAAGAAATTTATGTAAGAGCTCCACACAGCAAAAACACAAATAGAAATGACACATGGTTACTGAACAAAAGTTTGTATGGATTAAAGCAATCCGGCAAACGTTGATATGAATGCTTTGTCAACGTAATCAAGACCATGAATTTCAATGCCACAACGGCAGACAATTGTTTTTTTGTTAGAAGAGAAGGTGAATCATTAGAATTTGTATTAATTTATGTGGATGACATTTTGTATATTGGCAAACATAAAGACAAGAGAGATATTTTTGTAACAAAACTAGGAGAACATTTCTCATTAAAGTCATTGGGGAAAGTAAACAAATATCTTGGAGTACACAACAGTAAGACCGAGAAAGGATTTAGCTTATCACAGAAAGACAAGATAATTGAGCTCTTGAACAAATATAATATGAATAATGCAAAACCCTGTGACACTCCAATGCAGACTGATTTCATAAAAAATATGAATGAATCATCTCCTGAATTTAATGACAATACGCTTTATAGATCAGTTATTGGTTCCCTTTTATATATTGCTAATTGGACCAGACCTGATATTGCTCTACCCCTTAATTTGTTGTCTAGATATGTCAGTAAACCTCTAATTTACCATTAGGAAGCAGTTAAGAGAGTATTGAGATATTTGAAACACAGTTTAGATTTCTGTCTATTATTAGAACCAAACAATGTTAAAGAGCCTATTCTCACTTGTTACGCTGACGCTGACTGGGCAGGCGACACTAAGAGTAGGAAGAGCATTTCCAGTTATGTATTCTTCCTTAACACCTGCCCAGTCTACTGGTATACTGGGAAACAGAATTTGGTAGCCACTTCAACCACTGAAGCAGAGTACATTTGTCTGTCAAAAGCATCTAATAATCTCATCTGGTTTAATGATTTATTGAGTAATGTTTGGAAAAGTCCATCACAACCCTTCACCATATATGAAGATAATAAAGCCGCAATAGAGATATCAAGAGCAGACGCTATTGGCCAAAGGTCTAGGCATATAGATATCAAATACAAACATGTAAGACAATTATCTGTAAATGGGTTCATCAAAGCTATTCATTGTGACACTACAGAACAAATAGCTGATATATTGACTAAACCTTTACAATTCAAACAATATAAGTATTTAACTTCAAAATTGTGTGTTCATTATTATCCTAATTCTGAATGTAATTATTGTTGTATGTCAAATCGGCATTTAGAGGGGGATTTGTCATGTATAAATGTCTCATTCTTGAATGAAAGAAACATATATCCATAGAGTGTCAAGAGTTAACTCATTCTCTCCTTTCTAATGTATTCCTCATTAATCCCTCATTAATCACTTCTAATCCCGCCTCCCTGGTATAAAAGATGATGCACACTCATTCACCTTGCTTCTTTTCTGTAATCACTCTGTGAATGAAGAATGCCTTCTGTAAATAAACTATCTTCTATTTGAATATAAGAAGTCTGAATTTATTATTGAGTCTGATCCTCGAATTACGGCAACATTCACAACTTCTGGAGGCAGGTTATTCCATTGATTAATTGCTTTAACTATCAGGAAATTTCTTCTTAGTTCTAGGTTGTTTCTCTCCTTGATTAGTTTCCACCCACTGCTTCTTGTCCTACCCTCAGGTGCTTTGGAGAATAGCTTGACTCCCTCTTCTTTGTGGCAGCCCCTGAGATATTGGAACACTGTTATCATTTCTCCCCTAGATCTTCTTCTCATTAAACTAGACATACCTAGTTCCAGAAACTGTTCTTCATAGGTTTTCACCTCCAGCCCCCTAATAATTTTTGTTGCTCTTCTCTGCCCACTTTCTAGAGTCGCAACATCTTTTTTAGATCGTGGCAATCAAAACTGGATGCAATATTCCAAGTGTGGTTTTACCAAGGCATTATAAAGTGGTATTAACACCTCTTGTGATCTTGATTCTATCCCTCCGTTAATGCAGCCTAGAACTGTGTTGGCTTTTTTGGCAGCTGCAGCACATGGCTGGCTCCTGTTTAAGTGATTGTCCACTAGGACAATTTGGTTTCTCTTGCCTAAATGTAGAGCTTTACTTCTTTTCACCATTGAATTTTATTTTGTTAGATAGTGCCCAATGTTCAAGTCTGTCAAGATCCTACACCACTGCATACTTCCCTCCAGGTAAAAGTAGTTCCATTGAGGACTACACATTGATTGTGGTTGGTCAGCCAGTTACAAATCCATCTGGTGGTGATGCTGTGTAACCCACATTTTCCTATTTTATCAAGTAGTAGGCTATAATCTACTTTATCAAATGCCTTACTGAAGTCCAAGTAAATTATATTGACAGCATTCCTCTTGGCCACAAATTTTGTCACTTTGTCAAAGAAGGCAATAAGATTAGTCTGGCATGATCTGTTTTTGACAAACCCACATTTGCTTTTGGTTATGACTTTGTTTGCCTCTAGCTATTCACTGTTTCATTGCTTGATTATCTTTTCCAGAAACGTCCCTGGTATTGAGGTCAGACGGATAGATCTCTAGTTTCCTGCATCTGTTTCCCCCTTTTTTTGAAGATGGGAACTATATTAGCTCTTTTCCAGTCCTCTGGCAGTTCCCCTATGCTCCAGGATCTTTGAAAAATATAATCCAGTTTTTCTGAGATCACTTCTACCAGTTCCTTCAGAACCTTTAGGTGTAATCCATCTGGTCCTGCTGATTTGAACTCATCTAGGGTGGAAAGGTACTCACTTACCATTTTATAGCCTATTTTATTTATTTATTTATTTATTTATTTATTTATTTATTTATTTATTTATTTATTTATTTATTTGTTTGTTTAATGAGATTTATATGCCACCCTCTCTTCAGCCAGACTCAGGGCAGCTCACAACAGTAAAAAAACATCTAATGAAAAAGTTAAAAAGAAATTAAATCCAAATCTCGTAATTTAACAGTTAAAAGTGCAACTAAGACTAACAAGTTAAAAATTAAAACCCCATCAGTCCAGTCCATTTTAACTTGTGTTCCAAGTCTTTTTTTTTTCTTTTTTCTTTTTTTGATAGGTTGGACTTTTTCCCCTTTTTGTAAAGATGGATGCAAAAAATAAGTTTAGTGATTCTGCTTTCTCCCTGTTGCTTATCACCTTCTTGCCACCTTCTCCCACTAATGGACCAATTTTTCCTTGCATTTTTCTTGTTTTTTTACATGTTGGAAGAAGCTTTTGTTGTTGTTGTTGTTGTTTTTTACTTTTGTAGCAAGCCCTAGTTCATTTTGAATCTTAGCATTCCTTACTTCATCTTTGCAGGCTCAGGCGAATTGCTGATATTCTGCCTTATTTGTGTGCCCCTCTTTCTACTTTTTATACTTGTCCTTTTTGTCTTTAATTTATCTTTATGCAGGTTTCTTTTAAGAGCTGTTATTTTTCTTCTTCATTGGTATTATGCTAGACTGGGCTATTATAAAATCACCCAAGCTTCTTGAGTTGTTTTCTCCTTGAGGATTTTCATCCATGAAATCCTTCCCAAGCTCTCTCTAAGTTTATTGAAGTTAGCTCTCTTAAAGTCCAGGACTCTAGTTTGACTTTGTTCTATTGCTTGTGCTTGCATAATGTTGAATTCCAATATTGCATGATCCCCCTCCCTCAAGGTTCCTGTAGCTTCAACACCTTCTATCGTTTCATCTCTGTTATTGAGAATTAAGTCCAATATGGCTGATCCCCTAGTCCCCTTCTCTACTTTTTGGGAGACAAAGTTGTCTGCTACATTTGTCAGGAACCTGTTTAATCTTCCACTTGGTGCAGAGTTTGTCTCCCAGTTGATGTCAGGGTAGTTAAAGTCCCCCATTATTATTCTGATGTGCTTCCTACATACCTTAGTTAACTGACTAGCAAGACGTTCATCTATTTCCTTTGTTTGTTTGATTGATTGATTGATTGATTGGGTGACATAGGTGTAATATACACCTATGGCAATGCCATTTTTTCTCCTTTTATATTGACCCAAATACATTCAAGGCAGTTTTCATCATTGTTGTGCTCTCTTTCTATAGAGATGTAGTTATTTCTTATATCTAGTGCAACTCCACCTCTTCTTTTATATATCCTGTTTGATTCTGTAAGGGCCTGAACAACCCTCTTCCTCTGTCTCATATCCAGCTATGTACTGAGTTGCCTCTTATCTTTGCACACAAATACACATACACAGAGGGGTGGGTGGGTGGGAGGGAGAAAGTGTGTGTGTCTGTGTGTCAGAAACACACAAGGACTATGTCATTGTAGTCAACATACCAATTTACCAACTCCCCTTCCTTAGTCAGGGTCCCCTATGACCCTGTCTCTCCCCTCCTCTCTGGCCATGTCATAAATCACATTCTCCAATTAACCACTTTGGCTGGCTGTGAAACCTAACACCCTCCTTCTGATTGCGGTCAGAAAGAATGTATGGAATTCACTTCAGTTCTCCCTCCCTCCTGCTCATGGCAACTTGAAAGCTTTGCAAGTTGACATCAACATCCTTCAACAGTCTCTCACTTTTGACACATCAATGATGCTGGGGTGTGTATGTGTGCATTTTAGTATCAATATTGGGCAGAGGGGTTTATTGTACTCCTGGCATCATTGATTTTTCTTTCTCCCACCCAACTTCAGGCCAGCAAGCCAGTGGTTTCATTCAGATGATCAATTAGAGGAGAAAGTATAGAACCACAGGGCATAACACACTGGAGATCCAGGTGGCTTCCATCTCATGGTGATTTGGAAGTCCTTCAAGTCCTACTTTTCTCCCAGGAGTTGGGCAAGGGTGGCTGGAGGCCATGTACAACTACCTCACTGTTATGCTTTGAACAAGATTTGTCAACTGTTATTCTTACTTGCTACATTTTTGTAATGTGTATTTGTTTTCCTTTCTATGCTATGTGGTACCTAGATTTGAAAAGAACTAGGCTGCTCCTAAATCAAATTAAATTTAGAAAAGTTCCCACTCAGTCCTAACACCCAGCTAAGTGATCTCTGGTGTCCCCTTCAACACTCTCACTGTAGAATTGAGAAGAGCTTCAGACCAGCCTTCAGAGCCAACTATCAAATCAAGATCTGTCTCCTCTCAGGTGGGTGGGATGGAGAAGAGGCCTGCCATCCTTCACCCCAAATCTCACCTCCACTCCTGACACCTCCACTGTTTCAAGGCATCTTCATCTTCCTCTCAGCTTGCTCCAGAGAGAAGAAAGGGAGGGAAGGAGAAGCACTGAAGTTTGAGGTTTCATTGAGGAAAGTACTCAGTTGATGGTTTCCCCTCTTTCTGAATGTAAGGTTCTTACCCCGTTAGCAGAGGTGGTATTCAGCAGGTTCTGACCAGTTCTGGAGAACCGGTAGCGGAAATTTTGAGTAGTTCAGAGAATCGGTAAATACCACCTCTGACTGGCCCCGCCCCATCTATTCTCTGCCTCCCGAGTCCCAGCTGATCAGGAGGAAATGGAGATTTTGCAGTAACCTTGCCCTGGAGTGGGGAGGAAATGGGGATTTTGCAGTATCCTTCCCCTGCTATGCCCATCAAGTCACGCCCAGAAAGCCACACCACGCCAACCAAGCCATGCCCACAGAACCGGTAGTAAAAAAATTTGAATCTCACCACTGCCCATTAGCCATTCCAAGCCATGATTCAACAGGGATTGGACCTAATCCTGCTCATCCCAGCATCACTGCCTGCTGGATCCTGGAGAAAGACTCTCTAACTGTGGGTTTTGTGAAAGGGATGTTTTCAAAAAATCAAAACACTTGAATTGAATGCTAAGGTTTATTTGATTCTCAAACTACAGAACTAGCAGAAGGAAACTTAGAGAACAAGAGAAAAGGGAAGGATGATGAGGTGTCGAAGACAGCAGGGGGGAAGGGGATTATGGACCATCTGGTGGTAAAGGCCAGGAGCATAAATTTTCAAGGATGGCCCATGATGGATGAGAGCAAAACTCAAGGAATTTAGCCCCTTGTAGATCTACCAGTTGCACTTGTCTTTTGCGCAACACGTAACTTTCTCATTTTCTCCTGGACTAGGGCAGCCACATCCCTTGACAACTTCAATTCCTGTAAAGGAAGCACAAAGCAGAATGATTATTTTTTTAAAAAATACCAAAGAACAGACCTGTGGCTGTTGCTGAACAAAACGGTAAACCCACTTTTAACACATTCATGGATTCCCTCCCAGTAGGAAGGCTGGCTTCCTTTCTCCTCTAATCAGTACTCAGGAGTAAATGAATAAAGAAGAGATTTCTGGGAAAGTCCCATGTTTTGACATGACTCAGGAGCAATTCCACCTTTCCTGGAAGTTTCATGGCTTCATCCAATTTCCCTCAATTCCAGAAGAAACCTGCAGCTCTCCCAGCATTTCCCTTCCCCTTTCTCTAAGGAAGGTTTCCCCCTCCAATCTGGGCTGCTTCTGGGATAGACGGGGCTCCCCAGTGCAAGCCCCCCTTTCCTTGCATTCCTTAGAGTGTCCGGCAACAGGCCATGACCACAAGGGAACCCAGGAAGGGCACAGACAGGTGCTATGTGACCACCAACTCTCAGGTGCATTTGGGAGCTCTAGTTTGGGTTCAAGAAGAAAAGCTGTGAGAAAAGATAAGAACTGCACTGACTGATCAGATCATTACCTTTCCACATGTGATAGCATGCCTGCGCATCTGAACAATTCTTAAAGGTATTACAAAGCGGTCTGGTGCAAGAATAACATAGAATGGGGTATCCTGAATGAAAGACATAAAATATAGAAATATTACTTTGATATTCATTTTTCTGATCTTGTCATCTTATTACATATTATATGATAGATCTTTTCGTACTAAGGTCAGCTGTGAAAATTTCCCTAGAAAGATCAAATGGTCTAGAAATAGGAAACCTGAGTTCTAATCCCACTTCAGGCATGAAAGCCATCTGGATAACTCTGGGCCAATCACCAGGAGACTGTGAGTTCTAGTCCCACTTTAGGCATAAAAGACAACTTAGTGACTTAGGCATAAAAGACAACTTAGTGACTTAGTTCTGAAGGAACTGGCAGATGAGATCTCAGAACCATTGAAGTATATCTTTCAAAGATCCTGAAGCACAGGGGAACTGCCAGAGGACTGGAAAAGAGCTGATGTAGTTCCCATCTTCAAAAAAGGGGAAAAACACTGTTAGTCCTGGGGTTTTTGCCTCCTGGGACAGTTAGCCACCAGCCAATCGTCTAGTTGCCAATGCTGGCAGCCAGAAGGAGTTTTTCTTTTGGGTGGATATCCTAGCCTTAGAAAGAAAGAGAGAAGGAGGAAGGGGAGAGAGAGAGAGAGAGAGAGAGAGAAAGGGAAAGAGAGACAAGGGAGACAAGAAAGAAAAGAAAGAAAAGAAAAGAAAGAAAAGAAAGAAAAGAAAAGAAAGAAAAGAAAAGAAAGAAAAGAAAAGAAAAGAAAAAAGAAAAGAAAGAAAAGAAAAGAAAGAAAAGAAAAGAAAGAAAGAAGGAAAGAGGGAGGGAGGGAGAGAGGGAGGGAGAGAAACATGAGAGAAAGGAAGGACCATCTGGCACTAGACACAGCTTCAGTGGATGCTTTGAAATAGCACAGCAATGCTCTTGCTTAGCAAATAAAATTTTGGGCTCAATTGTCATAACTCGAGGATTATCTCTGCCTTCCTCTGCATGGCTGCCTTGCCTAGTAAACTCCTTCCCTTTTCTGGGAATTTCTCCTCTGTGATAGAGGCACATCTAATTATATCAAGGTGATATAAGGTCTCTTGCTGGAGCAGGGGGTTGGACTGGATGACCTCGGAGGTTCCTTCCAACCCTGGATTGCTCTGCTGTTTCAAAGCATCCACTGAAGCTGTGTCTAGTGCCAGGGTTTGTGGCCCTTCCTTCCTCTCCTTTTTCTCTCCCTCCCTTCCTACCCTCTTTCTTTCTTTCTTTCTTTCTTTCTTTCTTTCTTTCTTTCTTTCTTTCTTTTTTTCTTTTTCTTTCTTTTTCTTTCTTTTCTTCTTGTCCCCCTTCTCTCTCTCCCCCGCACCTCTCTCTCTCTTTCTCCCCTTCCTCCTTCCCTCTCTCTTTCTAAGGCTAGGATACCCACCCAAAACAAAAACTCCTTCTGGCTGCCAGCATTGGCAACTAGACGATTGGCTGATGGCTAACTGTCCCAGGAGGCAAAAAGCCCAGGACTAGTGTGGCATCAAATGGGCCATGCCAAAGCATGTGGGACAGAGGGGCTGTGGCCGACTGGCCATGGCAAATGGATGGTGGCATGTCAGCCGAGGAGAAAAACTAGAGGAGAATCCCCTGAGGTGGAAGCCTGACGGAGAAGCAGGCTCGGCCAAGGGTAGGAGGCAAAGAGTTCCATTCTGGATTAGAAGTCCTCCAAGGTCCCTTCCAAGGCTGTTATTCTATCTGTTCTATCTATTTTGGACTATTCACCCTCTCTCTGCCCATCCTACCTCACAGTGTTGTTGCTGTGGGGAAAATAGGAGGAAGGAGTATTAGGTTTCTTTGCTCCCTTGGGTCATTACAAAACTAAATAGCAGTAGCACTTTTATACCGCTTCACAGTGCTTTACCGCCCTCTCTAAGCAGTTTATAGAGTCAGCCTCTTGCCCCCAACAATCTGTGTCCTCATTTTACTGACCTTTAGAAGGATGGAAGGCCAAATCAACCTTGAAGGGGTGAGAATCAAACTACCAAACTGCAGGCAGTTTGCAGATTTACCCTGCAATACTGCATTTTAACCACTATCAAGAGCCTTGATAGTACAGTGGTCTAAAGCACCCTGTTATTAACCAGCTGCCTGCAATTACTGCAGGTTCGAATCTCACTAAGGCTCAAGGTTGACTCAGCCTTCCATCCTTTCTAAGGTAGGTAAATTGAGGACCCAGTTGTGGGGGCAATAAACTGACTTTGTATAAATATACAAAAGTATGAAGGCTATTGCTTAGCGCATTGTAAGCCGCCCTGAGTCTCCAGAGAAGGGCGGCATATAAATCAAATTAAAAAAAAAACAAACTGTGCCATAATAGCTGGGATGAAAGCTGGGATTTAAAAAAAAACCCTAACCTCTTCTGAAACAAACCATAAAATAAAAGCAAATGGAAACCTAAGTGGCTGGTCTCTTTGTGGAAGCTAAGCAGGGTTGGGGTTGGTTAATCCTTGGATGGGAGACCCCCAAGGTTGTATGATAGTTTGAGGAATCTCAGAAATCCCATCAGCAATAACCAATCTGAGGTTGATGTTGAGGAATGTCAAGGCTTGATTTGAAGGAGGCATTTGGCCATACCCTCTGAAATACTGAACGATGGCAAAGCCAGAGAGAGGTGAACGGAAACATTTTTCATCTCATTCTCTGGAGTAATCCCATGGCAGAACTCACTACGCAAAGGAACCTCTCCTTTCAGAGGCAGTCTACTGCAGACTGCCAGCCTGGAACAGCCACTGTCTCAGCTATGGGCTTCTCGCCAGATGGAGAATTCCATTTTCCCCCTGAAGGCTCCCATGGACCTTCCTTAAGCAGAGCAAAACGGTGAGAAAGTCCCAACAACAGGATGGACCACAACCACCGTACCTCCCTCTTCCCCCTTGTTTTGGGTTTGATTGCCACACAAGAGCAAAGCTCAGTGGCTCTACCTGGCTCCAGGTACACAAATGCCACCACCACCAAGGACAGCAGCAGAGTTTTCATCTTGCAATCTTCTCTTCAGCTTGCAAAGTGTAGCCCAGGATGGAAGCAGACACTTATTTATACCCCTCTGAGATGGGGAGGCTGGATATCTAGGATTAAGAGAGAAGAACAGGGAGGTTCAGGAGAAAAGGGAAGGGCAGGGGGTGTGGCCTTTTTGCCCCCGACACCAAAATGGAAACTGGATCAGATCATGTGACAATTCCTGTCTTCAAGGAAAACGCTACCGTGCCGAGTGCAAAATCTGGGCACCTGGACAATTGGTGTCTCTTCCTGTATTTATACAAGATTATACAATCCTTACCTAAAACAAAATTAAATAAAATATCTCTCTGCAAAGTTCTGCACCTTCCTATTTTTTATTCGTACTTCAATTAACCAAGTGGGCAACTTCTCTGAGTTTTTTTTATTTTATTTTTTATTTATTTTGTCAAGCATGTATTAGATAACAGATATAAGTATAAACATGATTATGACTACATGAAATGGATATGAATAAAAACGGGACATTAAGACAGGGACGGTAGGCACGGTGATGCACTTATGCACACCCCTTACAGACCTCTTAGGAATGGGGTGAGGTCAACGGTAGACAGTCTAAGGTTAAAGTTTTGGGGGTTTTGGGAAGAAACCACAGAGTCAGGTAGTGCATTCCAGGCATTGACCACTCTGTTGCTGAAGTCGTATTTTCTGCAATCGAGTTTGGAGTGGTTTACCTTAAGTTTGTATCTATTGTGTGCTCGTGTGTTGTTGTGGTTGAAGCTGAAGTAGTCATTGACAGGTAGGACATTGTAGCAGATAATTTTATGTACTACGCTTAGGTCAGACCGAAGGCAGCGTAATTCTAAATTGTCTAATCCCAAAATTTCAAGTCTGGTGGCATAAGGTATTCTGTTGCGAGCAGAGGAGTGGAGGAGAACGCAGTTGCTTATAATATGATGGCAAAGGTCATTTATGTAAATAAAGAGTGCTGGTCCTAAGCCTTTGCCTTGGGGGACTCTGCTGTTAACAGGTAAAGGATTTGATAGGGTGCTTCCTATTTTGACCATTTCTTGCCTGTTTGACAGGAACTCAGCTATCCAATTATGCAGGGGTACAGACATGCCATAAGATTTTAGTTTTAGAGGAGGCCCTCTGAAGGCCAGAAACGGCCCATTTGCCAACTTCTAGTTTGCCTCCAATAGGGGTGGGGAAGGCCGTTTTTGCCCTCCCCAGACTCCTAGAAAGGCTCTGGAGCCTGGGGACAGCAAAACACAGGCCTTCCCCGCCATCCCCCGAGGCCCCCCAAAAGCAGCAAACAGCATGTTTCCCTACTTCTGGTGGGCCCAGAAGGCCCGAAAATCAGCTGGCCAGGGCATGCATGCGTGCCGGAGCTGAGCTCACATGCCCACCAATATGGCTACATGTGTCACCTATGGTTCGCCATCACGGGTGTACGGTTTCCTGCTTGAGTGGGGGAGAGTTGGACTAGATGACCTATAAAGTCCCTTCTGACTCTGTTAATCTCTTAAATCTCACTCTGCTTTCCTTCAGACAAAGCCTCTGTTGTGATATACTGATTTTCGGTTCTACACAACTCTTCGCATTTCCAAGATGAAAATGGAGGGAGACTGAAAAACAGTTTATGGATCCAGAATAAGTGGTCTCCTGTCTGAAGGATAGAAGGTGCATGATGGATTTAACATTAACCAAAAATAAAATTAAAAATACCCAGGCGTTTAGCATGGAAAGATATTACCTGAAATACAAACATGATTGTGTTGCAACTGTGAACTTTTTAAACAAGGAACCAAATGAGAGAATGCCACATCCCCGTTCACAGCTTATTCCTGGAGGCACGCCAATAGGGACAATACAAATAGGCAAATAATTTTGCACGGTCTGCAATGTTTGCCTTGCATAAGCAATGACAGGTGCACGTCTCTCTTAAGCCCCGTTGTATTTGGAGGTACACCAAGACTTTTTAGCCAAGGTTTAGTAGCTCAATCAGTCAACCAGAAACATCAAAATATGCACAAGGAGAGGGCAAGGGGAGAAACAGTGAGGTGGGGATATAACAGAATTTTAGTTGGTGCAGAGATCATACAATTCTTTGCATCTCATCCTCATTTTGAGCACAATGGTAATTTTCAAAGATTGCTGTTTAAGGTGTGCAAACTTTGCTTTAAATGAACAGTTGAAGTTCCTCCTTTAAGTTCTATTAAGCTTTGTAGTGGAAATTAAATGATTTGCTCCAAGTTCTTCCATGCAATTCTCAGTCAAAGCATGTTAATTGAATCAGTCACCTTGAATTAGAATTTAGAATATATGTTTTTTTATTGGCCAAGTGTGATTGGACACACAAGGGATTTGTCTTGGTGCATGTGCTCTCAGTGTACACTTGGATAGAAAAGATACGTTCACCAAGAATTATAAGGTACAACATTTAATGATAGTCATAGGGTACAAATAAGCAATCAGGAAACAATATCAATATAAATCGTAAAGATACAAGCAACAATATTACAGTCATACAGTCATAAGCGGAAGGAGATGGGTGGTGGGAACGATGAGAAGATTAATAGTAGTGCAGATTTAGTGAATAGTTTGACAGTGTTTTTTTTTAATCAAGGTTTTTTTTTATTTTTTTAGACAAACACACATACAAACATACAATGTATTTTCTTTGAACAGACTATTTTGCCAGTTCACAAATTTAGACAGTATTTAGTCGTTTCAATTTAAATTTACAATTTCTATATTTCCTTTTTGCCATATTCATTTCTCATCTATTTTTTAAGAACCAATATTACCCATCATTCTCATCTCTAATCTTAATTAAATTCAGTTTTTTCCCTTCTATTCTATATTATACTCCTTCCCATTGTCATCTATTTGTATATCTTTCCTCACTTTGGTTAGTTATGTAATGTTACAGTAGTTTAATTCTTATGATAATAATAAATCCACTTATTTTATAACATACATTTCCTTCAATAATACAAATCCAACATTTTAATATAGATCAGTTAGTTATATTGTTATAGGATTTTGTTTATCCACGATCACTTTCCAGCCAGTTTCTGCTGCCGCCTTGACCCGTGTCCAGTGGATCCATGACTTTGATTCTGCAATCTTAATAGCAAGGGGAGAAGTCATAATAACAGTAAAAGGTCCCTTCCACCGTCCTTCCAGTGGCTCTTTCTTCCAATGTTTGACCCACACTTGATCCCCTGGTTTGAACGGATGACAGTGGGTTATTAACCGGGGGGGGCACTTGTTCCATCACATATCGCTGGAGCCTCTCAACTTGCTTATTGAGTTCTTGTACCATTTCCATATTCCAGATCCCCCACTTATGCCCCAAATCTGGCCACCCTGCCAAGTTTCTTCTTAACAACCCTGGCGGTCGTCCATACATTAACTCATATGACAATAACTTGTGCTGGCCCCTTGGTGAGCTTCGAATGGCCTACAAGGCTAGTGATAGAGCATCTGGCCATTTTAAGTGACTATCTGTACAAATCTTAGTAATCCTTTCCTTCAGAGTCCTGTTCATGCGTTCCACACATCTACCTGCTTCTGGCCGAAATGAACTGTGAAACCACCACTTGATTCCTACCGCCTTTGCAACTGCCTGGTTAATATGATGGACAAACTCGGGACCATTATCCGATGAGATATGACTAGGAATTCCAAATCTGGGAATTATCTCTTTCAATAATAGTCTTGCCACTTCCCGTGCCTGTTTGGTCTTTGTTGGAAAAGCCTCAGGCCACCCTGTATACATATCCACCATAACTAACAGAGCTCTAAACAATCCACATCTAGGCATATCAGTAAAGTCTATCATAATATAATCCATGGGGATGTATGACCGGGGTATGGCACCAGGGGCAGTAGGGGTCCTTGCCTTGGGTTAACCTTAGCACATGTAACACACTTTGCAACCGTTCTGGCAGCGACTCCGGCCAGCCCATTAATATAGTAATCCCTTCCTAGTGCTAATTCCAAAGCCATTTTACCCATGTGTGTTGTTTCATGGGCTAGGCGTGCTAGTGTCCACGCCATTGAGGCTGGTACGAAAACCCTCCTGTCTGGTAATACATACCACCCATCTTCAACCTGAGCCTTCAAGTCTGTCACTGCTTTCACATTTTCCTGTTGCGTATATGTTGGTTTGATTTCCGGGGGTATAACCCCTAAATCCATTGCTACACAAACAGATAAATCGGGGAAGGGCCCCTCTTGTTTTGCTGCCTCCCTTGCTTCTACATCCGCTGCTCTGTTCCCTATAGCTACCTTATCATCTCCTCTTTGATGTCCTTTACAGTGCATCACTGCTACTTTCTTTGGTTTATTTACAGCTTCAATCAGGCGGCTAATAAGATGTCCATGCAAAATGTTTTTCCCTGCTGAATCTCTAAACCCTCGTTCCTTATAAACAGCCCCATGTGCATGTAAAGTAAGGAATTCATATTTACTATCTTGTCCACACATTCAATGTTTCTCCCTCAGCCCTTTCTAAGGCACGTATCAATGCCCACAACTCAGCCACCTGTGCACTATGCCCACTTCCTAAAGGTCCGCTTTCCACCACTCCTTCATCATCTACAATGGCATATCCAGACACCCAATACCCATTCACAATGTAACTGGACCCATCTGTGTACCAGTTAAACCGTGCGTGGGATAACGGGATGTCCGTTAAATCAGGGTGGGTGGAATAAACTTTGTCTAATACTTGTAGGCAATTGTGTTGTGTATCCACTTCCATTGGCAATAACGTCGCCGGATTCAACCTATTAGACATCACCAAATGCACCTGGGGGTTCTCAATCATGATTGCCTGATATTTTGCCAATCTCTGCCCACTAATCCATAAATGTCCTTTAGCATCCAAAACGGACTGCACCGCATGGGGAGAGTGCACATTTATAGGACAGGAAAAAGTAAGTTTATTACAATCTTGAATTAATTCTGCAATTGCAGCCAACACTTTCAAACAATGCGGCCAGCCTCGTGCTACTCCATCCAGCTGTTTTGATAAGTATGCTACCGGCTGTTGCCAACTTCCCAACGGTTGAGTAAGCACCCCCACTGCAATATTTCTACTTGTATCTACATATAAATTAAAAGGCTTCTGCAAGTTTGGTAAGGCTAACGCCGGCGCCTGAGTCAGCGCAAGTTTTATATCTTTAAAGGCTTTTTTCTGTTCTCCCCCCCACTCAAGGGGTTCCGTATTGGCACCCCTGGTGGCTACATACAAGGGTGCTGCCATCAAAGCAAAGTTAGGGATCCAAATACGACAAAAGCCAGCCAACCCTAAAAAGCTTCTCAGTTGTCTCTTTGTTCTAGGTTCGGCCAACATCAAAACTGCCTGTTTCCGCTCTGGTCCTAAAGCTCTGCGTCCTTTCTCAATATCATAACCCAAGTACCTCACCCTCTCTTTCACTAGTTGAGCTTTCTTCCTTGATACCCGATACCCACACTCAAGCAACAAGTCTAACAACATTTTAGTATTGTCCCAGCATAAATCCTCTGTCTGTCCTGTCACTAAAACATCATCAACATATTGTAAAATTGTATCCCCTGGTTGCTGAGGCATGTAATACTGCAAGTCCCTAGCCAGCGCTGTTCCAAACAATGTCGGGGAATTTTTAAACCCTTGTGGCAACCTAGTCCATGTGTATTGCATTTTTGTGCCCGTATGAGGATTCTCCCATTCAAAGGCAAACAGCGGCTGGCTTGATGGATGAATAGGAATTGTAAAGAAGGCATCCTTCAAATCAACTACAGAAAACCACCCCGCCTGGGGTGGGATCAAACTTAACAGAGTATATGGATTAGACACAGCTGGGTGTAAAGTAACTGTTAGACTATTCACAAATCTCAAATCCTGGGCCGGGCGGTAAGACCCATCTGCCTTTTTAATCGGGATAATTGGGGTATTCCATGGGGATTGAGTTGGCACCAAAACACCCGCTTTCAAATATTTCTGTATGCTCTCATAGATAGCATAGATCGCTTCCCATGAAACGGGACGTTGCCTTATCCTGACTGGCATTGCTCCCGGCTTTAGCTCAACCACCACTGGAGGGTGGTGTGCTGCAAAACCTGGTGGATTGTCCTCTGCCCACAAACCTGGCACATCAAACATCCTCCACTTTTCCTCCTTTTCTTTCTCACCGACCTGTCTCTCTATCATCAATCTCCAAATTTCCTCCGGAGAATGCCTTATGGTCATTTTCTGACTGCCTTCATCAAAAGAAATTGTTGCCCCTAATTTGCTCAACAGATCCCTGCCTAGCAATGGAATAGGGCACTCAGGGATGTACAAAAATTCATGCTGGATTTCAGCTCCTTTAAAATCACACATCACAGGCTTTAGGACCTGCCGTCCCATATTCTGTCCTGATACCCCCTGAACCTGGATTTTACGTGGTCCGGGGGCTGCAATTTGCTTATTTACAACTGATCTACCTGCTCCTGTATCCACTAAAAATGTTGTCTGCTGGCCCCCTATCCTCATTGTAACCAACGGCTCAGGCGGGGGTTCTTCCAAGCGTGGTCCCCGTCAGTCCGACCATACCATGTCTGCCAATCCAAGACTCTCCGCTTCTCTTGGTCCGCAACCCCTCTGGCTCCTCTACCAAAGCCTCGTCCCAAGCCTCTTTGTCCAAATCCTCTATTCAAGCCCCCTCTCATTCCTCGTTCTCCCCTTCTCCCTGCAAACTGCCCCCTCATCCCTGCTCCAAACTCAGGTCTTCTCATCATCCCTCTACCTCTCATCATCCGTCTGGGGCATTCTCTTTGCCAATGGCCCTCTCCCTTACAATAGGTGCATTGGTTAGGACCCAGGGGTGTCCCCGGGTTGGGGTCGAAACTCATTCCTCCCTGTAGTGCTACTGCCAATAACTCAGCCTTCTTTTGCATTCTAGCATCTGTCTCCTTCTTTTCCACCTTATCCCTATTAACATACACCTTCTGTCAGCGTTCCAAATTAGGCTCTCTTCCAGCGCTGACATAGAAAGAACAGTAGCTTGAATTATTGCTGAGATGAACTTTTACCTAGTCTTTGTATGTTACAGATAGGGTTTCCTGGGAGACGAGGAGGGGGGCTACATTCCTGTGAAAAGAATGTGCTGGGATGTAGAGATGGATTTGCATGATGGCCAATGAGACATTGGGGTTGGAGTGCGGAAGAGGAGGGGGTTGGAAGGAGGGGCCAGTTTGGCTGCAAAATGAATCAGAAATGTCGGACTCTGCTATTCTTAAAATAAAAGTGATTCATTAGAGAGCTTGCGCTTGAGAATGAAGTTTTTTTCAAGATAGCACCGAAACCTGACAGACAGCCAAACTCTCCCCCAAATCCAGGCTGGCTGAGTTTAAATCATCCCGTTCCCTCCCAGACATCTGGTCGGACGGACTATGGCTGAAGCCAAGCTCTCGGAGGAAAGCCTGCTTCAAGAGACGGGAGGAGCAGAAGCGGTTGTGATTCCAGCCAACTTGGAAAATACAAAGGTTCAACTTTCTCCGCCTTCCCTCCCCGCAGAACTTCAAGCAAAGAAACGTGAGGCAGATAAGTACCCGGGGACTGTGCCAAAAGCCTTAGAGGCGGAATTGTCTTTTGCAAATGTAAAAGATAAGGAAAAACCCCTAAGTGAATTGAGAAGGGCGAGCTGGGGATGGGAATGGCAGCGAAGCCCAGACAAGGCAGCACCTCCCCACCCCAGGATGAGAGATGAGGCAGAGGACTATCAACACCAAGGCTGGCCCTCCAGACCTCAGCATAGAGAGGAGAGGGCAGAGAGGGAGGAGCCACCCCAGTTCATAGGGAAGTTCGATGGTGACCCAGACAACCTCGCCCAATTCCTCGATTCAGCTGAGATATACATAGAGTGGTTCGGACACCTCTACCCTTTCCCCAGAGCCCTAGTGAATGCTATCTCGGAAGGGCTGGAGGGAGAAGCAAAGAGGTGGTCAGCATCACTCTACAAATACAGGGCCCCCCAGCTACGAGATGCAGATGGGTTCTTGCAACTATTGAGAGCCCGTTATGAGGAGGAGGAGGAGGACCCCTATGTGGAAGACGAGCTCAGAAACCTAATGCAGAGGGGGAAGCCTATCAGAGACCATATCCGTGAATTCAGGAGAGTCATTGGGACACTGCCTCCCCTACCAGAGCGATTGCTGGTGTATTTTTTTAGAACAAGCCTAGATAAAAGAATTTCCCAAGTGACTGCCTATCGTGACATCCCAAACCGACTCGCTGAATGGTTCCGGGTAGCGATAAAAGTCGACAGAGGGCTGCGGGCGAGTGACACGTCAAAACCACCAGAGGGAAAGGAGAGAGGCCAACCAGACCAGGGGCCACTCAACAGACGAGAAACCCCAACATCACAGCCCTCCTACAGACCAACTGCCCCACGGAGCCCACTGAAATGCTACAGATGTGGAGGAAGCAGCCACATAGCAGCAAGATGTGGAACGCCTAGACCGGGACCAGCTCCACCACCCAAAGCACGACCGGAACGAGGGCCCAAGCGCGTCACCCACGTACCGCGGGAAGCTCCCCAAATCCCGGAGTTTTTCGCTCATCTGACCGAAACCAGAGGAATCCCAGATGAGGGAGATCAGTCCCCCAAACCCTATGACACAGAGGACGAAGGCGAGGATGACCCGATGGTGAGTGGACCCGTCCATCCTTTTCTTTTCCCCATACGCCTAACAGCCCCCAAAACAGGGGCCCAAGAGACTTTCCAAGCCCTAATAGACTCGGGTAGCACACAGTGCCTAATCAATCTACCCACAGTTCTAAAATTGGGAATCCGAGCTAAACAGCTCAAACAACCAATTCGCTTCGAGCAAGTTGATGGGTCCCTAGTGGGAGGAGCATACGCCACACACTTGACTGAACCCGTGAGACTAGAACTCGCAGATCACTGGGAGACGATCCGCTTCATAATAGCCCCCAAGATGACAGAACCAGTCATATTGGGGCTCTCGTGGCTCGACAAATGGGGCCCAATCATTTGGTGGCAAGAGGGAACCCGCAGGCTGAGAATAGCAAAGGGGCCCCAACCCCTGCTGCCCCAACCAGAAGAATTCCCTCCCACGCTGAAACCCCAAAGCAGCCCTCCACTACAGAAGAAAACACCACAAACACAAGGGTCCCTCCCAGAAGGTGCAGCAAAGCAATTGGCAGCCGTACCCACCACCGCTTGTAACGCAAACCAGATCCCAAGGGAGTACCAAGACCTGGCAGGGGTATTCAGCGAGGCTGAGTGTGACATTCTGCCCCCCCCACCGCGAGACCGATTGTGCCATCGAAATTATCCCCAGAGCGAAACTACCCAAACCTAAAATGTATGCCATGACGCCCCGAGAAATGCAGGAAATGCGAGACTACATAGACAAAAACTTACAAAGGGGATTTATTGAGCCAGTAAAACCAAGGGTAGCGGCGCCGGTCATGTTTAAAGAGAAAAAGGACAGCTCCATGAGACTGGTGGTCGACTTTCAAAGTATCAACGCTGTATGCGTACACAACTTGTACCCCCTCCCCCTCATGAAAGACATGTTAGCCCACCTAGCTAAAGGGAAGGTTTTCACCAAACTAGACCTTCGAGAAGCTTATTACCAAGTATGCATAAAGGCAGGAGATGAATGGAAAACAGCATTCAACTGCCCCCTGGGTAGTTTCCAGTTTAAAGTAATGCCTTTTGGATTGCAAGGAGCCCCGGCAGTATTCATGCAGTTAATAAACGAAGTCTTACATGAACACCTTTACAAAGGGGTCCTCGTCTACCTGGATGATATTCTTATCTACACGGAGACCATAGACGAACATATACCCCTCATCCGCCAAGTACTGAAAAAACTGCTACGGGCAAACCTATATGTCAAACTGCCAAAATGCGATTTCCATCAATCACGGCTAGACTACCTGGGCTACCGAGTATCAAATGAGGGGATAGAGATGGACCCAGCCAAGGTCCAATCAGTTCTACAATGGCAGCCCCCTCGCACCCGCAGACAACTGCAAAGTTTTCTAGGCTTTGTGAATTTCTACAGACAATTCATCCCCTCATTCGCGAAGATTGCCAAACCTTTGACGGACCTCCTAAAGACAGGAAGCCCAGTGATGAAACCTCGCCCAGGACAACCCCTACAGTGGGACCTGACCTGCCAACAGGCATTTGAGACACTAAAAGGACTGTTCGCGAAAGAACCTGTCTTAAAACACCCGGATCCGGAACAGCCTTTTGTCATCCAAGCAGACGCAAGTGATGTGGCAGTAGGAGCCGTGTTACTCCAAAAGAACAACCAAGGTGATCTACAACCCTGCGCCTACACCTCCCGCAAACTCACCGATACGGAGAGACGATGGGCGGCGTGGGAGAAGGAAGTGTTTGCAGTAAGGTGGGCCTTGTTGACCTGGCGGCACCTTCTAGAGGGAGGCCAGAAACCATTTGAAGTCTGGACTGATCATAAAAACCTAGAGGCCCTAAAAACCCCACAAAAACTGTCGCCCAGGCAAGTGTGGTGGGCACAATACTTCAATCGTTTCAATTTCGAGCTTAAGCACATCCCAGGAGGGAGAAATTTCCTGGCTGATGCCCTCTCCCGGATGCCCCAATACAATAGTGAGCGGGAGCAGGTAGTGAATGCCATCATCCCCTCCACCCAAGCTGCGGCCCAAGTGATCACCAGACGGCAACGACGTGATCAGCAAGGCCAACTTGCAAGTGACTTAACTGCAAAATTAAAAAATGAAACCCTGACAGACCCCTGGTATCGGGACAATCAACATCTCTTGACAAAAAGAGATGAACTAGCATGGAGGGGGACAAAGCTCTATGTCCCACAGAGTTTACGCATCCTGATTCTCAAGAGGAGCCACAACGTTAAACCAGCAGGACACTTCGGATTCCTAAAGACTCTGCACCTCGTACGAAGGCAGTTCTGGTGGCCACACATGAGAAAGGACGTAGACAGTTATGTAAAAAGCTGCACCATTTGTGCCATGATGAAGACAAGGCCAGGGTGCCCGCCTGGATTGTTGCAACCAGTAGCTGAACCAACAAGACCATGGGAGGAGATTGCAATGGACTTTATAGTAGACCTACCGAGGAGCAGTGGAAATACAGTGATCTGGACTGTAGTAGACTTATTCTCCAAACAGGCACACTTCATTCCTTGTAGTGGACTGCCTTCAGCTCGTCAATTATCCAAACTGTTCCTGAAACACATTTACCGCCTACATGGAGTCCCCAGGAGAATCATTTCCGACAGAGGGGTCCAGTTCACAGCAAAGTTCTGGAGGGAGTTTCTATGATCCATAGGTTCATCCCAAGGGCTCAGCTCAGCATTTCACCCGAGCACCAATGGGGGGGCAGAAAGACTGAACGCTATGATAGAATAGTATTTAAGATGCTACGTCGACTACCAGCAGTCCAATTGGGCAGACCTCCTATCTTTTGCGGAGGTTGCATATAATAATGCTGTCCACAGCAGCACGGGGCTAACCCCGTTCAAAATAGTGAGTGGCATGGATTTTGTTCCCATGCCAGAATACCCGAGGGAGCCCCCTTCCTCAGTCAGTTTGACCGACTGGATGGCAATGTTGAGACAAACTTGGGAAAATGTTAAGAGGGCACTGGCAAAGGCGGCTCAATCTTATAAGGAACAAGCAGACAAGCACCGAACTCCCCAAAGACCATTTCAACTGGGAGAGAAAGTTTACCTCTCCACCAAGTACTTGAGACTTAGACTCCCGAGCAGGAAATTGGGTCCAAAATTTATAGGACCATTTCCTATAATAAAAATAATCAACCCCGTTACAGTTCAATTGCAGTTGCCACGGCTTTTGGGGAAAATTCACCCCGTTTTTCACAGTAGCCTTCTAAAACCTGTAGTGGGGTCTACTTTAAGGCCAATGCCACGTGAACCCCCTGGGCCCCTGGTTGTTGGGGGCCAAACGCACTACGAAGTGCAGCGGATTCTTGATTCAGGATGGCACAGGGGGCGCCTCCAGTACTTAATTAAATGGAAGGGTTACCCAGTGTCAGAGGCTTCCTGGGTGAAGAGCGCAAACATTCAAGCTGATCGCCTTATAGCAAAATTCCATGCAGACCACCCGGGAAAGCCGGGAGGGGGGATGCACAGCCAGGGAGGGGCTGATGAGACTAATCTTGTTGTGTTTTCCCTATGGGATAGGTGATGTTGCAGAAGTGAAGGGAGAGGGGCCGGATGTCAGCGTTCCAAATTAGGCTCTCTTCCAGCGCTGACATAGAAAGAACAGTAGCTTGATTTATTGCTGAGATGAACTTTTACCTAGTCTTTGTATGTTACAGATAGGGTTTCCTAGGAGACGAGGAGGGGTGCACATTCCTGTGAAAAGAATGTGCTGGGATGTAGAGATGGATTTGCATGATGGCCAATGAGACATTGGGGTTGGAGTGCGGAAGAGGAGGGGGTTGGAAGGCCAGTTTGGCTGCAAAATGAATCAGAAATGTCGGACTCTGCTATTCTTAAAATAAAAGTGATTCATTAGAGAGCTTGCACTTGAGAATGAAGTTTTTTTCAAGATAGCACCGAAACCTGACACCTTCCGTGCCAATTCCAACAATTCCGATGTATTTTTCCCGAGGGCTCCCTCTACCCACTGCAATTTTCGCCGTATATCCTCATAACTTTGAGCTATAAATCTTTCATTCAACATCCGCACATTATCCCCCTGCCTTGGATCCACCTGTGTATATAACTCATACGCTTCAATCAATCTTTGCAGGAAACTCTCCGGGCTTTCATCCGCACCCTGCATCACTAAAGATGGCTTGGACATATTTACTGGGGGCTTCCCTGCTCTTTTAAGACTTTGCACCACCAAATTCTGATATTCCCTCAAACGTGTCCGGTCCTGTTCCTCCTTAGGGTCCCAGCCCGGATCTATTTCAGGCGCCCGGACCAACACCTCCAGCTGCACATCCGCATCATTTGGCAACATCTCTTTCACACACTGCCTAACTGCCGCTTTCCACTTCTCTCGCTCTTCCGGAGTTAACAGAGTGCGTAACAACTGTTGTACATCCTGCCACGTTGGATTATGTGTTAACATAATAGTTTGAAATAGGTCTGCCATCTCAGTGGGCTTAGTAGTCAGCGGCCCATAATGTTGCTTCCAATTTAAAAGATCAGTAGTAGTAAACGGCACGTATTGAAAAAGGGGCTGACGTTCCACCTGCCCCTGCCGGTTTACTATTATCTGATCCACCTGGCGCAAAGGCGCTGTAACTTCTTGCTTGCTAGCCTTCAACTTCGCTGTTACCGCATGAGTTTGCACCCCCACCTGCTCTCCTCCTGTTACTTCCTTCAACCCCTTATCATCCCGATCTTCTCCTTCACTCCGACTACCTTCTTCCAGCGGGGGACTTTTCCTGATTTTCGGTCTAGCCCCAGGATCGCTCATGCGTCTCTGATTTCCACCTGCCCCTCCTCCTACAGCTCCCGGCAACTGCTGCTGTTGGTCTAGGGGCTGCGCTGGGGGCTGCTGCTGCGCTGGGGGCTGCTGCTGCACTGGGGGCTGCTGCCGCCACAATGGAGCATACGGTGGGGGTCTAACTAACTCCTCCTCATCCTCTGTTAATACTTTTCTCCTTCTTGAATACTCCTCTCCTCTTTTTGCCTGGTTTTTTTCTTGCTCGCTTCTCCCCCCTTCTCTCCCCCCTTTAATCTTTCCACCAGATCTGGATACACATAGCCTGACCATTTCAGCCTGACACTGCAGCAAATCCTCAGCTTTTTCTGTTAGGGCTCTCGCCCATTGGTCAATGTATTGGAATTGATCAAGATATTTATCCTGATTCACTACAATCACCCCCCACAATTTATCCACCGTTTCCTCCCTTAGTGATCCCTGCGGGGGCCACCCTGTCCCCAATAATGGCCACACATGCTTACATAAAAATTTTAATCGCTCCTTTGATCCTTTTGGATAGGAAGGGTTGCTGAAATACTTGTCAAAACCTTTTAACATGCATGCCAAAGGAGTATTTGGCATGCTCTGAGCCCCTCCCATTCTATCACACTGTCGTCGACTCGTAGCCCCGGAAACTCACGGCCACTAGCGAGAATTGCGACGACTTAACCACCCACACAACCTGACATGGACTTCGTTAGGATAGCCTACCCCGAGTCCAAGGGATTGATCAAATCCCTTCTTCTGCCTTCAAAGGAGGCAGGTACAATTCTCTTACAATATACTCACTTAAAAACGCTCCCACTCCGTATATTCCTGGCCAGGAATTTGTTCAGACCACCTTTCCGGCACCGCAGGGTTCTTGGACTCGATCAGAGCACCGTCGGGCCCACAGGGTTATCACGGCTGTCTCCCAGAGATGTATCTCTGTGGCGCCTGGAGAATGTTCAGGAGCGACCTCCCGATGGTCCCGAGGGGTCGAAACGGTCCTCAGCGAAATATCGCCTTGCACCCAGTCCTGCCGCGGTCGCCAGCTGTTATAGGAAAAATGACGGACTAGAGCAAGCTCTTCAATGCAGGAAAGAGTTTATTGCGCAAGGTTCAAACAGTCCAAAGACAACGAAAGGTCTGAACAAAGATGGCTGGTTTTGACCAGATATTTATACAGTATAAAGGCAAAGTTATTACGAAGAGTGCGATATTTCACACGTAGAGGTTACCCTTTAATCTATCTCTAGGAAAGACATAACAGCCCTTTTCCCACAGGCTCAGGTTCTCGGCCCCGGAGCTCAAGACATAATAAAAGAGGAGATAAGGGGCTTAAAGGTGCCTCAAGAGCAGTAAAGAGGACAGTAAGGGAAGCAGTCATTCTTCTCTAGGATATGCATGACATTTGGGGTGTAATAAACATTAAACAACAGGATGTATCTGTTTAGGGTCAGTTTGCCCTTTTACAATTCTGTACCTACGTCAAATACCGTTTGTCAATTCAGCACCTTGGCATGGAAGAGGCACTTCTGCCTTGACCAAAGATTTAGATTTCTAATATTTGAGTTTTGCCCCAATATCGAATCTTAGCCTGGCTCAATATAACTATCTTTTATATATATATTAATCAATATAAACATGAATATTCCAGTTATTTCCATACAATCCAATTCCTTACAAATCAATTAATTATAGCCAATTCTGTTTTCAACATAATATACAATTGGAAGTATTTCAATTATTACAATTAATCATTTCTACTTTCTTCACATTATAGAATTAAAGAATTAAAAATATTCCAACCATTACAGTTTCCCTAGTTAACTTTAAAATATTCTAGCTGTTATCCACAACTTAATCCTTTCTACTTTCACCACCATATACCATTAAAGGTATTTCAATTGTTACAATTTAAACTTATTCATATTTCTTTAAAAAAATGAAATAAAAAAAACAAAGCTTATCATTATCTAAGTTTCAAAGATACAATACAAATATTCCAATTATTATTCATTTCATTTTTGCAATCATATGGTTTCCCTTTTTTTTTTACTACAATTCATATTTCAATTCTAAATACATATAGCATCTTTCTCTGTCATTTCTTTTTCTCCCTTCCCATTTTTATTTTTACCTTTTTCTTTCCCCTTTTTTTCTTTTGTACTTTGAAATCTTGAGCTCTCCTCTTTTGCCCTAAATTTCCCATTGTTTCCCATCTCTTTTCTCCTTTTCTTACTTCCCCATTATTTATCCCACTGTTTATCCCAGTGTAATCATTCTGTGTTTCACAAATCTGAACTCTTCTATTTTGCCCTGCATTTCCTGTTGTTTCTCATCCTTTTCTTCTCTTTTTTTCTTTTCACTGTTAATCCCAGTGTAATCATTTAAAGTTTTTTGTGTTCTTTCTATTTCTCCCTTCTCTCCTTCTTTGTCTCTTTCTGCCTTTTCTGTTTTTTCCATTGTTAATCCCAATGTAATCTCTAAAAGCCTCCTTTTTATTATTACTATCCATATATTCAATTAGTTTTCCAAAATTAATCTCATTATCTTTATCTTCTTCTTTGTATTCAGTTTCTGTGTCTTGCTTCTCCATCTTTGTTTCCTTGTCAGCTTGAACATGCTCTCTCTCCGTTTTTGGATCCTCGAGTTTCGATTCTCCATGTAGCATCGTAATTATTCCTCTTATTTCCGCTTTCCAGGATGAATACATCATTTCCATCATTTCCCTAATTTCCTGTGCCATTTTATTCTTTCTATATTAGTATTGTTCCAGATTTAAAACTTCTGTTGTTTTCCTTTTTTCCCCCCCAAAGTCAAGCCGCTTGCAGACAAAGCAATCCTCCCCGAAACTTCTCACGGCTATTATCACTGATATAGTTCAAAGTTTTCCAAAACAAAGATTCCAAATTGCAATACTCTTTTTTCTCCTGAAGATGTTTCTCTAGAATCCACAATTCTCTTAATTGTTTAACAAAGTGTCCATTTTGTATCAATCTTTATCAACAATCTAGCTTCTTTTTTCTTCTTTTAACTTTAAAAATACCAAATCAGTTTTATAGTCCAGTCCAAATTAAACAATATTTTTCCCTCTTTTTTTTTTTTTGTTTTGTTTTGTTTTGTTTAGGTATAAAGCACTTCAGTTGCAGGGCTTAATATCCAATTGTCTTTTATTTTTCTTAGTCTTCAACAAGAAAGGATCTATTTATTTTCTTTCCAATCCTTTAGCCAATTTTGGGGTTGTTTCTTCTAATTCTTAAAATTTTCCAGTTAATTTTATTCAAAAATCAATTTTCTTTTTGGGTTTTTGTCCCTTTAAATTCCGCTTACATCCTCTTTTCTTCCCCCATGCCTGTTAGCTGCTAGTTTTATGCTGGAGGTTTCAGGTTTTAAAATAATTTTTTGTTGTTGTTATTTCACCTGTGGGTTGGTGGTCACTCACCCGGCTTTAAAAACTCCATTGCATTCACCGCTCCTGCTCAATACTTAGTCCAGTTGCCCCAGCTTCTTGACAGCCGCAATGGCTGCAGCCTCCACCGCCGAATCGGAGAGAGATTCCTCTGACCTTCATGGAACTTGCCTGTTCCTCTTGGTCTTCCAAGGTGCCTCTCCTTCTTCCCTGTCCCTACAGGACAGTTCTGGTCCGAAGACCCCTCAGCAGTGGTTCGTCAGTCTGGGATTTTGTGGAGCTCATCAAAGCCCGCTAATTTCCCGACTGTCTCGCCGCGATGTTTCCAGTCGAATCATAGTTTGACAGTATTGAGGGAATTATTTGTTTAGCAGAGTGAGGGCATTTGGGAACAAACTGTCCTTGTGTCTAGTTGTTCTGGTGTGCAGTGCTCTATAGCCTCGTTTTGAGGGTAGGAGTTGAAACAGTTTATGTACAGAATGTGAGAGGTCTGTAAATATTTTCACAGCCCTCTTTTTGACTCGTGCAGTATACAGGTCCTTAACGGAAGGCAGTTTGGTTGCCATTGTTACTCATGCGCTGGTCACCTCCCGTCTTGAACTACTGCAGTGCTCTCTACCTAGGGTTGCCCTTGAAAACCACTCGAAGGCTTCAGCTGGTGCAGAATGCGGCCGCGCGGGTTGTGATGGGAGTGTCAGGACCAACTATTCAACAGCACTCTCACTTTTGGTTACATCAATAATACTGAGATGTGTATAAGGCAGTTTGGTAGCCATTGCTTTTTCTGCAGTTCTAATTATCCTCTAAAGTCTGTGTCTGTCTTGTTGGGTTGCAGAGCCAAACCAGACAGTTATAGAGGTGCAGATGGCAGACACAATAATTCCTCTGTAGAACTGGATAGGCAGCTCCTTGGGCAGTTTGAGCTTTCTGAGTTGGCACAGAAAGAACATTTTTTGTTGAGCTTTTTGGATGATGTTTTTGATGTTAGGTGTCCATTTTAAGTCTTGAGATATGATAGAAGCTAGAAACTTGAAGGTCTCTACTGTGGATACTGTGTTGTCTAGTATTGTAAGACATGGTAGTATAGGAGGTTTTCTTCTAAAATCCACCACCATTTCTACGGTTTTGAGTGTATTTAGTTCAAGTGTCAGCATTTTCAACGCTGGCATAGAGAGAGCAGAGGAGAGCAAATGATAAACTCTGAAACTTTTGCCTGATGAATTCCTTTGAAGCCTGGTTGTCGTGGAAATGGGGGGGGCACATTCCTGGGAAATGATGAGGAAAAGAAGTCTTAAGAATGACTTGGAAGACAGCCAATGAGAAGCAGAGACTTGGGGATCAGAAAGGGAGGGATTGGGAGGCAAAAGGTCAGTCTTGTCCATGCAGAGTCATGATCCAGTGGCTGAGCTCAATTAAAGAAAGATTTCCTTAAAGATTGGCAGTTTGGAAATTCATTTAATTTTGAGATAGCACCACAGTCTGACAGACGGACAAGACTCACCTTTCCCAGCCAAACTGGCAAACCTCCAGCCCTCCAGCTCCTTACCAGATGTTTGGACGAATTGGAGGGAGGGGTCTGGAGCCATGGCAGCAAGCCAGCTCTCTACTCAAAGTCTGCTTCAAACGGCTGTGAACCAGCCACCCCTCCCTACTCCAGCCAGCTTGGATGCAATGGGGCCACCTCCTCCCCCAGCAAAGCTGCAACCCCCCCTTTCCCCCCCCCCACACCACAGGATTACCAAGGACAGACGATCGTGCTCCAGCCCAAGAGAAGAAAAAAATGATGAACCTTAGTGGCCCCACATGAGAAAATACATGGACAGCTATGTAAAAAGTGGTACCATCTGTGCCACGATGAAAACCCGACCAGGAAGGCCCCCAGGGCTGCTGCAGCCAGTAGCTGAACCGTCAAGGCCATGGGAGGAGACTGCTATGGACTTCATAGTCAAACTGCCGAGGAGCAGCAGGAGCACAGTAATCTGGACTGTAATAGACCTGTTCTCCAAACAGGCGCATTTCATACCCTGCAGCGGACTACCCTCAGCCCGCCAATTGGCCAAACTGTTCGTAAAACACATCTACCACCTGTACTCAGAAGAACCATCTCTGATTGAGGGGTCCAGTTTACAGCGAAGTTCTGGAGGGAATTCCTTCGATCCATAGGATCATCCCAAGGCCTCAGCTCAGCGTTTCACCCGAGCACCAATGGGGGGGTGAGGGCGGAGAGATTGAATGTCATGATAGAGCAGTACCTGAGGTGCTACGTTGACTACCAACAATCAAACTGGGCGGACCGCTTATCATTTGCTGAGGTCGCATATAACAATGCTGTCCACAGTAGTACAGGACTAACCCCATTTAAGATAATGAGCGGCATCGATTTTGTCCCCATGCCGGAGTACCCGAGGGAGCCTCCTTCCTCAGTTACCTTGACCGAATGGATGGCAATGCTAAGACAAACCTAGGAGAATGTCAAGAGGGTGTTAGACAAGGCAGCATGGTCTTATAAGAAACAAGCAGATAAGCACCGAGATCCCAAGAGACCGTTCCAAGTGGGGAAAAGGTCTACCTCTCCACCAAGTACTTGAGACTCAGACTCCCGACCAGAAAACTGGGGCCGAAATTCATAGGGCCATTTCCAATAGTAAAAGTAATCAATCCGGTTACAGTACAATTGCAGTTGCCCCAGTTACTAGGGAGGATACACCCCGTTTTTCACAGTAGCCTCCTGACGCCTGTAGTAGGGTCAACGTTAAGGCCGGTGCCACTTGATCCCCCAGGGCCCTTAATTGTTGGGGGCCAGACCCACTATGAAGTACAGCGGGTTCTCAATTCAAGGTGGCACTGGGGACGCCTCCAGTACTTAATTAAGTGGAAGGGCTTTAAGAGCCTTGATAGTACAGTGCTTTGGTGCACCCTGTCATTAACACAGCTGCCTGCAATTTCTGCTGGTTCGAATCTCTCCAAGGCTCAAGGTTGACTCAGCCTTCCATCCTTTCTAAGGTAGGTGAAACGAGGACCCAGTTTGTGGGGGCAATAAGCTGACTTTGTATAAAATATACAAAAGAATGAAGGCTATTGCTTAACGCATTGTAAGCTGCCCTGAGTCTCCGGAGAAGGGCGGCATATAAATCAAATTTAAAAAAGGGGGGGGCTACCCCTTGTCAGGAGCTTCCTGGGTGAAGAGCACAAACATCCAAGCTGACCGCCTCATAGCTAAATTCCATGCAGATCACCCGGAAATGCCAGGAGGGGGTGGGGTAACCCCTCGGAGGGGGTGAGATACTAAACTTGTTATTTGTTTCACACAGGCCCCGCTGGGAGAGTGAAGGGAGAGGGGCCGGATGTCAGCATTTTCAATGCTGGCATAGAGAGAGCAGAGGAGAGCGAAAGATAAACTCTGAAACTTTTGCCTGATAAATCCCTTTGAAGCCCGGTTGTCGTGGAAATGGGGGGGGCACATTCCTGGGAAATGACGAGGAAAAGAAGTCTGAAGAATGACTTGGAAGACAGCCAATGAGAAGCAGAGATTTGGGGATCGGAAAGGGAGGGATTGGGAGGCAAAAGGTCAGTCTTGTCCACGTGGAACCATGATCCAGTGGCTGAGCTCAATTAAAGAAAGATTTCCTTAAAGATTGGCAGTTTGGAAATTCATTTAATATTGAGATAGCACCGCAGTCTGACATCAAGATTGTTCTGGTTGCACCACAAGGCTACTTGTTCAATCTCCCGTCTGTATGCAGATTCATCGTTGTCTTGAATGAGAGAGGGCTTTAAAGCACAGTGAAGCCATATATAAGTCTAAGTGCTATGGCTATTGCTAGAGAGACCACGATAATTCTGTTCAACTCATCTTCACTTAAGATAACCATAACAAATTGCTCTCCAAGATGTGCAAAGTTTGCCTTGAATGAAAAGCTGAAATGTTTTTCTGAACTTCCATTAAGCTTGGAGAGACACAAGGTCTGAAAATTAAAACATGCGCTCAAATATTGCCATAATCTTGGATGGGAGGCCACGAGGGAATGAGTGACTCTGACAAGGGTTTCCTGGCCCAGAGATTGACTCAACTGCTGGACCACTAAATGGTGGCCAAAGATCCTCCCTACCTGCTCTTCCAGCAGGAGCTGTGAATCCAGGAGGACCTTCAGGTTATGCAGAGGATCCATTTAAGACAGTGTCATCCCATCCAGAACCCAAAGTGAAAAATCCCCAACATGCACAGGACCAATCATACAAAGCCATTGAGAACTTCTAATGAAGTCCTCCTCTAGGTCTCCTCCTTCAAGGAGGTGAGTCTCCACAGATGGAATAACTTTTTTCCATGGAGGAACCCTATTGTTGAGTTGTTATTTCTAGAAGTGGCTTAGGTCCGGGGTACTTGTAGGACCATCTCCTACCCGCCTCCCACTGTCCTGTCCGCTCACACAGGGCTGCCCTCCTCAGGGTACCATCGACCAGACAATGTCGGCTGGCAACATCCAGGGGTAGACTGTTCTCTGTGGGCACTCCTGTTCTCTGGAATGAGTTACCCACCGAGCTCCGAACAGCGTCTGATCTCCGCTCCTTCCGTTGAGGCCTAAAGACTTGGCTGTTTCAACAAATGGGCTGATTCTGATTCTTGGGTTTTATTATTTATTTGTCCCTGCTTTAATTGGTTTTAATTAGGATTTTCCTTCATTATTGTATGTTTTAACTTGTGTTCGCCGCCCTGAGTCTTTTGGGAGAAGGGTGGCATATAAATATTTGTAAATAAATAAATAAATAACTGACAGGTGTCATAGCATTTTTTTAGCATCAAATGAAGAGCTTTTTAATTTCCTGAGGATTTTAAATTGGCTCCTAATTGAATTTTAATTCATTCAGTTGTCAGATGAACTTCTTGGGAGCTCCCTAGTTTATATCTTGCATTTATTTTGCATTTCATTTTTATCTGCTTTTACTCAAATTGTATTTTGAGGTGTTTTTAGTGTAAACTGTCCAGAGGGTTTTGGCTATAGGGTAGTTAAACATTTTAATAAATAAAGAGGTAGACAAAATAATTCTTCTTTCTTTCTAGAAGCATTTCACATCTTAAGATATCTTCATGCACTTCGCCAAATGTGTTTTATTTAATTAATTTATTTATTAAATTTATATCCTGCCCTTCTCCCCAAAGGGACTCAAGGCGGTGAACAGCCGAGAATTAAAATAACATACAATATAAAAGTTAAAAGAATTAAAAATAAATTAAATTTAAACCCCAATTTAAAACCCCTAGCAATACAATTAAAAAACCCCTAAAACCTATTCAGGCCAGGCCAGCTTGCTGAAATAAAAATGTCTTCAGGGCCTTACGGAAAGTGCGGTTATCCGGAATCAGACGTATTCCGGGAGGTAGCTCGTTCCAGAGGGCAGGTGCTCCCACAGAGAAGGCTCTCCCCCTGGGGGCCGCCAGCTGACATTGTTTGACCGACGGCACCCTGAGGAAGCCCTCTCTGTGAGAGCGTATTGGCCGGTGGGAGGTTATCAGTAGCAGCAGACGGTCTCGTAAATGTTATGCTACTTTATCTACTTCCTTGGGATTTGCAACATTTAGGTGTAACGCAATATGTCACTCAAGTTTCCATCAGACAAAGCATCTTTGTTCTGATATACTGATTTTTGTTGCCTACAGCTTAGTGCATCATGAAGTCTTTCCAGGATGTGGCTTAGATTAAAATCTATTGTCCAACCTGTTTGGCAATACCTAGACATATGATAGAAAATATCAGTGTGGAGCAGAAACAAGATATGACTACTTATAAAGAGCTTCTTATTTTGGAAAGAGGTATATTGCAATTAAAATCTTTAGAGGTATTAAAGGAAGAAAGGAAAATTCAAACCTGGTTTCAGTATGGGCAATTGTATACTAGGTGGAAAGAAGATCAGAAAATGGGTATTGTGCAAAATGAAGAAAATTTAATAAAACAAATCAGAGATCAAAGTCCAATGCATATTAAAAGGTTGTATAATGCACTGATAGAAATAGATTCAGAAACTGAGTTAGTGAAGGATTGTATGATAAAATGGGCACAAAACTTTGGGGAATCAATATCTATGGATGTATGGGAGAAAATATGGGTTAGAAATGTGAAGTTTACTCAAGCCCAAAATCTAAGAGAAAATTTTTACAAAATGTTTTATAAATGGCACTTAGATCCTCAAAAGCTAGCCTGTATGTACCCGAACTTACAATCTACATGTTGGAGATGTAAATGTGATGATGCAACGTATTTTCATGTATTGTGGACATGTAAGAAAATTAAGGCATTTTGGATTAAGATATGGTGGATTATACAAAATATTCTTAAAAGGAAGATAAAATTTACTCCACAGTTGTTTTTACTGGGTATAATTGAAGGATGTACAGTTATAGAGACTAATTTGATTTTGAACTTAATAACGGCAGCCAGACTTTTGGTGGCGCAATACTGGAAGAAGGAAGAAATATCGACTATAAAAGAATGGACATTAAAAGTAGCCAATCTGGGGGAGATGGCTAAATTCCTGCATATTTGAAGGACCGTTCGAATGAAAGATATGTACTGGAATGGAGGAGATGTATTGACTATATACAAAACAAATACGGGACTAAAAAGTTGCAAATAGCTTATGAATGAAATATTAAGATGATTTTTTTTCTACTTTGATATTTTAGTACCTATGGCGGAGTTAAAGAGTAAGGGGAAGTTAAGGGTTTATAGTTAGTTTGCTTATATTAGATTATGTTTGTTGAATGCAATACCCTGTATTTTGCTCTGGGAAGTCGGGGGAGGGACAGGGAGAGGGGAAGGGGGGGAAGGGGGGAATTTGTTTGTAAAATATTTTAAAACTTTTCAATAAAAAAAAAATCGAGGGAGATTCAGAATGAGTTTATGGATCCAGAATAACAGAGTTGGAAGGGACCATGGAGGTCTTCTAGTCCAACCCTCTGCTCAAGCAGAAGACCCTATAATATTTCAGACAAATGTTTGTCCAGTCTCTTTTTCAAAGCCTCCAGTGATGGAGCACCCATGGCTTCTGAATGCAAACTTTCCCATTGGTTAATTGTTCTCACTGTTAGGAAATTTCTCCTTCGTTCTAGCTTGCTTCTCTCCTTGGTTAGCTTCCATCCGTTGTTTTTTTGTCTTGCCTTCTGGTGCTGTGGAAAATACGTTGACCCCCTCCTCTTCGTGGCAACCTCTCAAATATTAAAACACTGCTTTCATGTCACTCCTAGTCCTTCTTTTCACTGGACGAGCCAAACCCAATAATGGATGGAAACTAATCAAGGAGAGAAGCCACTTGGAATGAAGGAGAAACTTCCTAACTGTGAGGACAATTAACCAGTAGAACAGCTTGCCTTTAGGAGTTGTAGTTGCTCCATCACTGGAGGTTTTTATGAAGACACTGGACAGTCACTTGTCTGAAATGGTATAGGGTCTCCTCCTTGAGCAAGAGCTTGGACAAGAAGACCTCCAAGGTCCCTTCCCGCTCTATTCTGATTAAAATCTGTGGGTATAACCTCAATGAGTTGGGAGAAAGAATGGAGGATTTGCAGCTTGTGTAGCATTACCTGATGGCTCAACCTTAAAAAAATTAAAAATATCTATTGGGTTAGTGGCAAAAGGTACTATCTGGAACACAATCATGGTGGTATTGCAACTGTGACTTTTTTTAACCAGGAACCAAATGAACGAATGCCACGTCTCTCTTCATCACTTATGCCAATAGGTATACTGAGAGGAACAATATGGACAACACAATAATTTTGCACAGTGTGTACTGTTTGCGTTGCATAAGCAAAGATGAGTAAACATTCCTCTTAAGCTCTGTTGTGTTTGGAAGTCCACCAAGACTACTTTTAAGCCGAGGGCTTTTATCTCAATCAGTCAACGTGAAGCATCAAAATATCCAAAATCATTATAAGTATGGCAGATATAATAGAATCTTAGTTGCCAGAGAAATCATATAATTCTGTGCATCTCAACCTCATTTAAGAGCACAACGATAATTGTAAAAAATTGCTGTCCAAGATGTTCAAACATTGCCTTGATTTAACAGATATAACTTTTGTCTTAAGCTCCCTCAAGCTCCCTCAGAGACTGAGAATTAAAACATTTGCTCAAAGTTCTTTGATATATTTCTGACTCACAGCATGTTAGATGACTCAATCAGGTTGACACATCAAAATATGAACTGAAAAAAGCAGCTGGATAGGTCCTGTTTGGATCAAAACAATCAGAGGGGGGAGGATGAATTTAAACACTTTCACCCTTAATCTGTTGGTGGGATCATCAGGAGCTCCAAAATAATGGAGTAACAGAGTTGGAAGAGATCCTTCTAGTCCAACTTATTTATTTATTTATTTATTGGTTCGATTTATATTCCGCCCTTCTCCGGAGACTCAGGGTGGCTTACAATGTGTTAAGCAATAGCTTTCATACTTTTGTATATACCTGCTTAGTAGGGCTTTCGGCCCCTTCTAAGCGGTGTTCTTTTTTATACAAAGTCAGCTTATTGCCCCCACAATCCGGGTCCTCATGTTACCTACCTTCGAAAGGATGGAAGGCTGAGTCAACCCTGAAGGCTGGATGGAAGGCTGAGTCAACTGCCTGCTCAAGCAGGAGACCTTATAATATTTCAGACGAATGGTCAATCTTTTTTTAAAAACTGCACCCACAACTTCTGGAGGCAAGCCATTGCCTTGATAAATTGTTCTAGCTGTCATAACATTTATCCTTATTTGTAGGTTGGTTTTTTCTTTGATTAGTTTCCATCCATCGCTTCTTGTTCTGCTTTCAGTTGCTTTGGACAACAGGTTATCCCCCTCCTCTTGGTTGTTGGAGCCCCTCAGATATTGGAAGACTGCTATCATATCACCCCTAGTCCTTCTTTTTATTAGACTAATTGGGAGGCTTCTATTCCTCTGCAGGGCAGCAAGGAATGCACAAACCTAAACGAGGAGGCCAGAATTGGGTACTAAGCTGATGCCTCTGAGGGTATAAAAAGGACGCCATACCTTCCCCAAGGTGTGGCTATCTCCTCGCATGCATTGTATCTGTATGTTCTGGATATAGTCCCACCCGGTATTTTGTTTTTTGGCCATAAATAAAATCTGCTTCTTTTTGCAAGCCTCGTCTTGAGTCTCTCTCTTTGGCATTCTGGTGACTCAAGTATATTTTGGGACCTTACAGTATTTATATTAAATGTTTTCATAAATAAATAAATAGGTAGATAAGCTAATTTTTCTGTGTTTCTAGCAGCATTTCATCTCTTAAGTTACCTGCACATCCCCAAATGAATTATCCTACTTCATCTACTTCCTTGGGATTTGCAACATTTACGTTTAACACAACATGCCATTCTACTTTCGGTCAGACAAATTATCTTTCTTGTGATCTACTGATTTTCAGTCTTTCAGTGATGGGGCTTCAATGACAATAAAGGGAGAGGCAGAATGAGTTTATGAATCTCAAAATCAGTGATCTACTGCTTGAAGGACAGAGTGTGCATGATAGATTTCATGTTAATAAACAAAATTAAAAATATCCAGCAGAATAAATGATGCGGTCTGGAATATGAACATTAGTTGTTTTGCAATTGGGAACATGTTTTTAACAAGGAATCAGATGAGTGAATGCCACATCCCTGTTCACAGCTTATTCCCGGAGGCATGCTAATAGGGATGATACGGACAGTACAATAATTTTGCACCGTGTGCAATGTTTGCCTTGCATAGGCAAAGACAGGTGCACATCTCTCTTAAGCCCCATTGTATTTGGAGGTACACCAAGTCTTTTAAGACAAGGCTTAGTAGCTTTAAGTACTCTACACTTAGTAGCTCTAAGCTCTACATTACTTCAGACAAATGGTTATCCAAAATCTTCTTAAAAATTTCCAGTATTGGAGCATTCACAACTTCTGCAGCCAAGGCAGTTATTAATTGTTCTAACTGTCAGGAAATTTCTCCTTAGTTCTAAGTAGCTTCTCTCCTTGATTAGCTTCCACCCATTGCTTCTTGTCCTGCCCTCAGGTACTTTGGAGAATAGTTTGACTCCCTCTTCTTTGTGGCAGCCTCTTCTTTGTGGCAGCCACTGTCCAGATATCGGACAGTGCTATTGGTTTTGTTCTGTGAAAAATGGTTGTCCGATCTCTTCTTTAAAATGTCTGGTGATGGAGCATCCACAACTTCTGGAGGCAAGCCGGTCTATCGATTAATTGTCCTCACTGTCAGGAAATTTCTCCTTAGTTCTAAGTTGCTTCTCTCCTTGATTAGCTTCCATCCACTTTTCTCCATCTATCCCCTCGTCCAAGTCATTGATGAAGAGGATAGATGGGGAACTCATCAAATTTGCAGATGACACCAAGCTGGCAGGAATAGCCAAAACTCCAGAAGATAGGCTCAAGATACAGAAGGCTCTTGAAATACTAGAACATTGGGCACTGGTTAGCCTCCATTGGACTGGAGGCTAAAACATATGAAGAACAGTTGCAGGAACTGGGTATGTCTAGTTTAATGAAAAGAAGGACTAGGGGAGACATGATAGCAGGGTTCCAATATCTCAAGGGCTGCCATAAAGAAGAGGGAGTCAAGCTATTCTGAGGGTAGAACAAGAAGCAATGGGTGGAAACTAATCAAGGAGAGAAGCAATTTAGAACTAAGGAGAAATTTCCTGACAGTGAGAACAATTAACCCAGTGGAACAACTTTCCTCCAGAAGTTGTGAGTGATCCAACATTGGAAGTTTTAAAGAAGAGATTGGACAACCATTTGTTTAGGGTTGCCAAGTCTGCTTCCAAAAAATAGTGGACAAGCGGGGGGGAAGGGTTAAGTAGTAAAAAAGTAAAACAAAAATTTACAATTAAATTATATATTTTCTTACAAACATTTTAACACGTATTAAAATAATCACTTCAAAACTTTACTTAAAATTCAAAACATCAAATATATTACAATAATATGTAAAATATTAAATTACATTTTACTTTGCTGTCATGTGTATTTTTTATTTGACTGCGCAGCTTTGATCAATTCTTTGTGTTTAAGGAATAATTCTTTAATTTCAGTAAAACGTTGAGAAATATTAAAAAATATACAAAGTTCACTTCGAACTGATACAAGCAGTCGGTTACGTTCGTCAGCCCACAAATTTCCCATGACGCTGAAACAGTTTCAGTAAACTCGGAGCTGGCTCTTTCTTGAAAAAGTACGTCCACTTATCAAGGGATGAATCGCCCTGCAGATGAACATAAACTTCTTCTAAGGCAGAAATTTCATCGAAGAGAGTATTAGGTGGAAGTTCTTCTCGCCATGGTGATAATAACCAGATGTTCATAATTTCTTCTAAAGTTGGAGGATTATTGCGATCAATTAGATTGAAACAATTTAGCGTCTCATATACTGAATCGGTGAAATTATACCACTTTTCTAGGTATGCAATGGCTCTTTGATACACGTTGATGGCTTCTTTCTTGAACTTTTGCATGGCATTCTCAGGCAAATGTTTTTTACATAAGGCAAATAAAACTTTCATTCCAAAAAACTGCTCATCGTATTCTTTTTGCAAAGAATCACGCAGCTTACACATGATAATGTGAAGATCACATGCAAGAATTTTCTTGCTTTGCAGCTTCAGTAGGGTGCCTTGCATTATTGACATGAAGAAGTGCGTGAAATATAAATGCAATTCTGAAATTGTTGGTTCATCGTCCTTTGCGAGTTCATTTTCCTGATCCGAAATATGGTTCCAGATAACCTGATGGCACTCATCAGATCCAAGAGAAATAAAATATGATTTTAGAGGTATCCAGTTTAAAAGAAGTCTTTCTCCCGCTTTAAACAAACTTAACCAACGTGTTGGAACATGGCGCAAAACTTCATGGAATTCTGACTCGCAAAACTCAAAAAATGATTTCAACTGTTCTCGTTTCTTCACAGAATTTGAAAATTCGGCAAAAACCTTCAGCACTACATTTTCGATATCAAAAGATAACTGCTTTAATGCATTTTTTTTTGCGCTGTTGTGTAAAATGTGATTATTGCAATGAGCATTCGATCTTTGTCTCATTCTAACTTATGAAAAAAAGACAAACCATGAATCTCCTATCCTTATTCTCTTAGACTGTACAGCTTTAGATTACGTACCATTTCATCATAAAGCTTTTGAATAATAAAAATGTTCACTATTTTGTGACAAAAAATAGTGAACATAATGTGAAAAAAGTGGACTGTCTGCTCAAATAGTGGACACCTGGCCACCCTACGTGAATTGTTTTGGATTTGAAGATCTCCAAGGTCCCTTCAAACGCTGTTATTCTTTATTTCAGGATAACCCAGAATTATAAGAGAAAGGATGAGGATCATGACTCATGGGGTTCAATACAGACAGAGATGGATAAATGGAAAAAAATTACAACTGTCTTTGTTGGGAAGAATAGCAGTAGTTAAAATGGATGTTCTGCCCAAGTTTCTATTTCTTTTTCGAATGATACCAATACTTAAAAAGGATGTAAATCTGGAGGAATGGCAGAGAGGCATTAACAATTTTGTTTGGGTAGGGAAGAGACCGAGAGTTAAATTAAAAATAATGCAGGATACACGTGAAAGAGGAGGTTTGAAATTGCCCAATCTAAAATTGTACTATGAAGCAGCTGTTTGGTCAGCAATTAGTGATTGGATTAATTTAACAGATGAAAGAATACTGAATATTGAAGGGTATGATTTAGAAGCTGTAGGTGCTCCATCCCTGGAGGTTTTGAAGAAGAGAGGAAAGTCACTTGTCTGAAATAGTATAGGGTCTCCTGTTTGAGAAAGAGTTTGGACTAGAAGATCTCCAAGGTCCCTTCCCGTTCTATTCTGTGGGTATAACCTCAATGAGTTAGGAGGAAGAACGAAATTTGCAGTTTGTGTAGCATTACCTGATGGCTCAACCTTAAAAAAAAATAAAATATCTATTGGGTTAGTGGCAGAAGATACTATCTAGAACACAATCATGGTTATATTGCATCCATGGCCTTTTTAAACCAGGTACCAAATGAATGAATGCCATATCTCTGTTTGTCATTTATGCCAGTAGGTATGCTGAGATATCCAATATGGATAGTACAATAATTTTGCACAGTGTGCAGTGCAATGCACTTCATGAGCAAAAACAATGTGCAAGAAAAGAAACAATGGATGGAAACTAATCAAGGAGAGAAGCAACCTGGAATTAAGGAGGAATTTCCTAACAGTGATAAACCCAAAGGTGTTTTTTCAAGAGGCAACTGGACTTTCTGGTTTTTCTTTGAAGACGTTTCACTTCTCATCCAAGAAGCTTCTTCAGCTCCAGTTGCCTCTTGAAAAAGCACCTTTGGGACAACCATGACCTGGATGACAGAGATTCTCCATAGACATTTCTTAACAGTGAGGACAATTAACCAGTGGAACAGCTTATCTTTAGAGGTTGTGGGTGCTTCATCACTAGACATTTTTAAGAAAATACTGGACAGCCATCTATCTGAAAGGGAAGACCTCCAATGTCCCTTGCAGCTCTATTCTGATTGATTGATTGATTGAAAATAAATCTGACCCAATGGATTGGACCCCCATTGGACATGATAAAAGCCAGGTTTGATATGTGAATATCTTCTTTATGAATACCTATCAAGGACAAATGGATTTTATGGGTGACAAGATGATTCTGCTCAGAATGCTCACAGGTTTGAGGAATTTCTGGTTTTAAAGTCATCAGTAAAAAGATCTCTTCTTCGCAGGAATTGTTGACCTATGACTGAAGGCATCCCTTGGAATCATCAGCTCTGTTGTTCCTGCTGGTAGTTTTGTACCAGAAACCCTATTGCCATGTCTGACCAACCCTCTATCCATCTTCCTTGTCTATCCTGACTTTTGGATCTTGGGAATCCTTTAGTCCACTGGCTAGTTTTAGAGAGAACCACTCATGCTCAGATCTGTTCAAAGGAGACCATTATTCTTGAATGAAGCCAGATCCACAGTCGCAACCTGAGACATTAGAAGATTCAAGGGCCAAGAAGAGGGGTGAAATGCTCCCAGTTCGAACCGGATTGCCTGATCCCGGAGTGATGGCGGGTGGTGGTTCGCTAGCAAAAATCCTTGCCCCCGCCCCCCCCATTGCCCAGCTGAGCCGCACAATTATCAGAGGCTTTTTTTTTAACTTTTAAAAGCATTTTTTTTACAACCTCTTCGGCCAAAAAAAATTATTTTAAAAGTTAAAAAAAAAAAAGCCTCTGACAATCCCAGCTGAGTTGCCTGATCGTCAGAGGCTTTTAAAAGCATTTTTTTCTGAAAAAAAAAGGTTGTAGAAAAAAAATGCTTTTAAAAGTAAAAAAAAAAAGTTGGCCACACCCATCCAGTCACATTACCCCCCCAAGCCACACCCACAGAACCAGTAGTAACAAATTTACATTTCACCACTGGCCAAGAAGTACCAACAATAGAAGGGAGACACTTACAAAAATTGCAGAATGAAAAGGATGTGAAGGAACAATAGGAAAAGAACTCAGCAAAGTAAGAGCAACCAGGACTATAAGACCTAGATATAAGTAAATTAATGCAAGAAGAAGTAAAGATGCTCTCGGTTAACATTAACGTGCTGAACTCACCTACAAAAAGGAAGACAATATTTTCTAAACTACAAAAATTATAATTGGACATAATAGCACTTCAAGAAGTGCTCATTAAGAAACACCATAAGAAATTATTGGAACACCCCAAATTGGGAAAGCTATTCGCTCTCACTATCTCAGCAAAAAAAGAGGGGTGGTACTATACGTTAAAGAGACAATAAATGCCAAACAAATTTTTAATGATGAAGAAGGGAGAATCTTGATGTTGGAGGTGGCTTTGAATGAAAAATGGACTCTCCTGGTTGTTATATGTGCACCAAATACAGGACAAGAGAAATTCTATAATTTCTCTATAAGAAACTTCATAAAAAAATACTAAAAGTAGAATATGAAAACATTTGTATCACGGGAGACTTTAACACAATAGTTGATACAAAACTGGATTACAAAAGTAGTAAAACAAATAGGAAAACAAGAAGGACCCTACCTAGAATTCTTACTAAAATGATAGAAGAACTATCAATACAAGACATCTGGAGAGAAATAAACCCTGGGAAAAAAACAGTATACATTTTACTCTAACGTGCATCAATCTTGGTCTAGAATAGATATGATTTGGATGAATTCGGAATTAAGTGGGAATGTGCAAGAGATTGAAATTGAACCAAATTTTTGGGCAGACCATAATCCAATAAAAATTAGTTGGAAGGGACAAAAGAGGAAAATGAGATCAGTCAATAACAAAAGACAAAGAATTTATACAGATGATGGAAAGAGAAATGGGATTCTTCTTTAAAGAGAATAGAAAGGAACAGACTTCCTGTGTATAACCTACACAGCACTGAAAAATAAGAAAAAGAAACAGTATCAAAAGGCTTTAGAAGAAGAATATAGAGCAGGGGTGAAATCCAGCAGGTTCTGACAGGTTCTGGAGAACCGGTAGTGGAAATTTTGAGTAGTTTGGAGAACCGGCAAATACCACCTCTGGCTGGCCCCAGAGTGAGGTGGGAATGGAGATTTTGCAATAGCCTTCCCTCAGGAGGGGAGGGAATGGAGATTATGTAGTATCCTTCTCCCAGGAGTGGGGTGGAAATGGAGATTTTGCAATATCCTTCCCCTGCACACCTACCAAGCCATGCCCATAGAACCGGTAGGGAAAAAATTTGGATTTCACCCTGATATAAAGGACTTGAATTAGAGTCACAAAAGGAACCATACAAGAAACCAAATGGACCTGATTAAACACAAATTAAATATCCTAGGAAAAGATGAACTGGCGCAACAAATAAAAAGAACAAACAAAACCTTTTTGAAAATGCCAATAAACCGGGAAGGTGGCAAGCCTACAGACTGAAAAAATAAAAAGAGAAGAATTGGATAATAAAAGTACAGGATGAGAAAGGTATGTTACACAGTCAACCTGAAAAGAAAAAAAGACATAAAAAATAACTTTTATAAGATGTTATATGATAATGATAAAATACCAGAGGAAAGAATAATACAGTATTTGGACAATGGTAACTTACCCAAAATTCCAGAAACGGTGAAGAATATGCTGGATGAAAGAATATCAATGGCAGAACTAACAGAAGCAATTAAAAGCAAAAACAAACAAACAAACAAAACCCACAATAAAACTCCAGGACCACATGGTCTACCAGTAGAAATCTATAAAGAAGTACAAGACACCTTGAGCTGGTCAATGTTAGAGGTATATAATGAATTGCTACTGGATACCAAAATCCCGGAAACATGGAAAGAGACCTACATCACCCTGATTCCAAAAGAAGATTCAGATATAACACAAATTAAAAAATATAGACTAATTTCGTTATTAAACGCAGACTACAAAATTTTTGCATCAATAATTGCTGAACGAGTAAAAAGATTCCTAATTGACTTTATTCATCCAGACCAAAATGGTCAAAAGACAAATAAGAAACAATGTGAGAATAATTCTGGGCACATTAGAATATTATGAAACCCATAATGAAAAATAATTAGCATTGATATTTTTGGATGCACAAAAAGCATTTGATAACATAAATTGGCAATTTATGTTGCAGCAACTAAAATGTGTGGATTTTGGGGGGAAATTTTTGAATATGATAAAGGCAATTTATATGCAACAGAAAGCTAAAGTATTGGTAAATGGAGATGTGACATAAAGTTTTAGTATAAAAAAGGGAACAAGACAAGGATTTATTTATTTATTTATTTTTCAAGCACTTATTAGATAACAGATATAGGTATAAACATGGTTATTAATATATGAAACAGATATGAATAAAAGGGGACATTAAGACAGGGACGGTAGGCACGCTGGTGCACTTATGCACGCCCCTTACAGACCTCTTAGAATGGGGTGAGGTCAACAGTAGACAGTCTAAGGTTAAAGTTTTGGGGGTTTGGGGAAGAGACCACAGAGTCAGGTAGTGCATTCCAGGCATTGACCACTCTGTTGCTGAAGTCGTATTTCCTGCAATCGAGTTTGGAGTGGTTTACCTTAAGTTTGTATCTATTGTGTGCTCGTGTGTTGTTGTGGTTGAAGCTGAAGTAGTCATTGACAGGTAGGACATTGTAGCAGATAATTTTATGTACTACGCTTAGGTCAGACCAAAGGCGGTGCAGTTCTAAATTGTCTAATCCCAAAATTTCAAGTCTGATGGCATAGGGTTACGAGCGGAGGAATGGAGGACTCTTCTCGTGAAATATCTCTGGACTCTTTCAATTGTATTAATGTCCGATATGCAGTGCGGGTTCCCAACATATGAGCTGTATTTGAGAATTGATCTAGCAAATTTATTTATTTATTTATTTATTTATTTATTTATTTATTTATTTATTTATTTATTTATTATATTTCTATACCGCCTTTCTCCCGTAGGACTCAAGGTGGTGTACAGTCAAGAAAAATATAGACACACAAACATCATAAAATTGCTAATTAAAATTATTACTTAGTTTGGTCAATTAAATAAAACCCAGAATTAGATAACATTTAAAAAATCATTCACATGTTCGTATGTTTAGCTCCGCCTGTTGGAACATCAGGGTCTTGAGGGCACGGCAGAAAGCACGGAGATCAGGGATATTCCGTATCTCCGGGGGCAGTTCATTCCAAAAGGTTGGAGTCCCCACAGAGAAGGCCCTCCCCCTGGGAGTCGCCAGTCGACATAATTTGACTGACGGTACCCTGAGGAGTCCCTCCCTGTGAGAACGAACTGGTCGGTGGGAGGCTATTGGTGGCAAAAGACAGTCTCGTAGGTACCCAGGTTCTAAGCCATGGAGCGCTTTAAAGATGATAACTAACACCTTGAATCGCACCTGGAAGACCACCAGGAGCCAGTGCAGCTCGCGTAGGAGAGGTGTTACATGGGTGTAACGAGCTGCGCCCATAATCATCCGCGCGGCTACGTTCTGGACCAGTTGGAGCCTCCACCTGCAAATGTTTTGTATGCTGTACAATACTACCAGAGAAGAAGCTATGCAAGATTAGGTTAACAACTCTTAATACCTTTTTGGCAATATTGTTACAGTGGGCTCTGGCACTTAGATCATTAGAGATGAGTACTCTAAAGTCCTTGACAGAGTGAGGGATGTCTACAAGGTTGTGTCCACCCAGCTTGTATTTTATGTTCTGATTTTTTTTGCCAATATGTAAGACAGAGCATTTGTTGGTTGAGATTTGAAGTTGTCACTTGTTTGACCATTCTGACACATAGTTAAGGTCTTTTTGAAGGGTAGCAGCATCGTCCACTCTCTCCATTATTATTTATTTTAACACTAAAAGTTTTAACCAGGAATATCAGATTAGTCTTAGAGATAAAAGGAATGGAAATTAAAAATGAAAAGTATAAATTACAAGCATTTTCTGATGATTGAGTATTTATATTAGAAGAACCTTTAGAAACAAAGAAAATTGGGAAATATGGAAAGGTGGCAGGGATGAAAATAAACAAAGATAAAATTAAGGTATTAGTCAAAAATTTTACAAACAAACAAAAAAAGGAATTGACAGAGAAAATTGGTTTACAGATAACAAAAAAGGTTAAATATCTTGGTATCCATCTAAGAGCACAGTGTGTGATGATTAAAGATGATAATTATATAAAACTGATACACCAAATTAAATTGGACCTGGAAAGGTGGAAGAATTTACAGTTATCTATGATAGGGAGTCGTAAAAATGAACATACTACCAAAATTATTCTTTTTATTTCAAACAATACCAATAAAATTAGATATATATATATATATATTTTTGATGAACTAAATAAAATGACTCTGAAAGTGTATTTGGCAAGGTAAAAAACCGAGAATGAAATTGAAAATGTTACAGGAATCTAGAATTAATGGGGCTTTGGGCCCCATCAGGCAGCAGCTCTTACCTGGTTAAAAGAATGGGTAAACCTGAAACACAGAAGGCTATTATTCTTAGAAGGACATAATCTGCAATTAGGTTGGCATGCCTTTCTTTGGTATGGTAGAAGTACGGTGCATAAATACTTCTAGAGGCATTATGTGAGGAATGTGTTGCTTAACATATGGGAAAATATTAAATCACAACATTAGAGGAAAGTATCTTTTCTTTATGTGCACTAAGAGATTATGCACCAAGACAAATTGCTTGTGTGTCCAATCACACTTGGCCAATAAAAAATTCTATTCTAGTCTAGTCTAGTCTAGTCTAGTCTAGTCTATTCTTCTATTCTATTCCAGGCTGGCTCTCCACAATGGAGGCATTAATATATCCAAACCTCATTAATCTGGAAAAAAATGTACTCTATAAAGATATTTTAAATGAGAGGGGTAAACTTAAAATCTAGGCAGCAACTACAGAACCAAGAGGTAGATCTAGCTTGGTGGCCGTACTTCCAGATTCAGTCAAGATATGAGAAAGACGTCAGAACACGGGGTGTAAATAAAGAACCAACAGCATTTGACAAAATTTTAATAGGGACAGATGAAAAACTGATTAAAAATATATATAATTATTTACTGAACTACAAAATGGAGGAAGAAATAGTTAAAGAAATGATGATTGCTTGGGCAAAAGACTTTGCCTGTAATATAGGATTAGAGAAATGGCAAAAACGTTGGGAAAGAAATTACAAATTGACTATGGCCTCGGCATCGAAAATCTCTATAAGATGTTTTATAGGTGGCACTTACCACCTGCAAGATTGGCAAAAATGTTCAACAACCTATCCACCAAATGCTGGAAATGCAACCAGACCCAGGCACCTATTACCATATGCGCATGTGCAAGATGGCGGCTCCCCGAAGCATCGGCTGAGATCGGGGGATGAAAGATAAGTGATGGGAAACCAGGGAGGCCCTTTTTCTATTCCTCGGCCCCTGCATGATATGCTGAGTTTCTGGCGGTTTCAATGAGCCGTCCCCAGCAGGGGATGAAGAGGCTCAGTGGAGAGAGGGTCTTCCAATCCCTGTGATGGTTGGGAGAGGCAGGGAAGGTGAGGGGGGGCTTGGAGAACACCGCTTGGAGGGCGGTGTCCCTCTCTCGGATTTATGCCTCCCAGGTTTCCGGATACTACACCAGCCGCGACTCCAGGGGAGGGGCGGAGGTGTGGCGGTAGTCATTAAGGAAAGTCTTAGTCCTAGGGAGGTCACTGTTCCTCAGAGAGGCGGGTGTGAATCCCTCCTTTTGAAATGGGACCCTGGAGCTCAGTCAAGGCTGTTGGTCATGTACCTCTCCCCCAGCTGCGTGGCCTCAGCCCTGCCCGCACTACTAGATGTCTTGGCTGAACTGGCGGTGGAACTCCTCAACCTTTTGGTTGTGGGAGATTTCAATCTGCTGTCGGCTGGTGAGACATCTGAGTTGGTGCGGGAGTTCATGGCCTCCATGACAGCCATAGACCTAACTCAGATTGTACAGGACCCAACTCATATTGGAGGACACACATTCAACCAGATTTTTCTCTCTGGACAGTGGATAAATGATCGTGGGGAGGGGACTTTTTCCATCGACCCTCTGTTATGGACCGATCATTCCCTCCTCAGGCTGGACTTTCCCACCGTCATCCCCCACCGCAGGGGTGCGGAGACAGTAAGATGGTTCCGCCCCAGGTGCCTGATGGAACCCAAAAGGTTCCTGAGGGAGCTTGGGTTATTTCCCGCCTCCTTAGCCCAAGATTCATCCGAGGCCCTTGTCGCAGCCTGGGAACAGGCTGTGGTGGTGGCCCTGGATTGAATCATGCCGTTGTGGCCTTTGATCCGATGCAGATCCCAGGCGGCTCCATGGTTCACCACGGAGCTCAGGGAAATGAAGCGTCAGAAAAGATGCCTGGAGGGTGGTTGGTGAACCTATATTAGGTCTTATCTTGTGGCGATGGAAGTGGCGAAATGTAATTATTTTGCCACTCTCATTGCATCTGCAGAAAAATGCCCAGCTGCCCTGTTTAGAGTGACCCGCTCTCTCCTTAACCAGGGAGCGAGGGAGGACCTCCTGGCAGAGCTGAGCTGAGGACTTTGCACAGTTTCTGCAAGATAAAATTGCTCAGATCTGGGCCGGGTTGGACTCTGACTGGACAGAGTCCGCTGAGGAGACTGGGGCTAGTCTTGATGGAACATCTGGGTTGAGTTTGAGCCTGTTTCACTGGATGACGTGGACAGGATTATGGGTCGGCTGGGGTCCTCCACATGTTTATTGGACCCTTGTCCCTCCTGGCTTGTTTCTGCAGCCAGAGAGGTGACTGGAGACTGGATCCAGGCTATTGCCAATGCTTCGTTAAGGGAAGGGGTCTTCCCCACTGCACTCAAAGAGGCGGTGGTTCAGCCCCTCCTTAAGAAGCCTAGCTTGGACCCTGACATTCTTAACAACTACCGTCCAGTCTCCAACATTCGCTTTTTAGCGAAGGTTATTGAGTCCGTGGTGGCACAGCAATTCCCTCAATTCCTGGAGGAAACAGACTACCTCGATCCTTACCAATCTGGTTTCAGGCGTGGTCATAGCACAGAAACGGCATTGGTCGCTCTAGTAAATGATCTCTGGTGGGCCAGGGATGGGGGTTGCTCCTCCATCCTGGTCCTTCTTGACCTCTCAGCGGCTTTCGATACCATCGACCATGGTATCCTGCTGCAGCGGCTCAGAGAGATAGGGATAGGAGGCACTGTTTTGCAGTGGTTCTCTTCCTATCTCTCTGGTCGCTTGCAGTCTGTTTGGGCGGGGGGTCAGGGATCCTCCCAGAGGCCCCTCACTTGTGGGATGCCTCAGGGATCGGATCTCTCTCCCCTGCTCTTTAACATCTATATGAAACCACTGGGTGAGATCATTTGTGGTTTTGGGGTGAGGTATCATCAATATGCTGATGATACCCAGCTTTACATCTCCACCCCGACCGCCCTAGTGATGCCCTTTCTGTGATGTCCCATTGCCTGGAAGCGGTGCGGGTTTGGATGGGGAGGAACAGACTCAGACTCAACCCTTCCAAGACTGAGTGGCTGTGGATGCCGGCATCTCGGGATCTGGAGGTTCCAATTTTAATGATCGAGGGGGAGACTCTTACTCCCTCCGATAGGGTTCGCAATCTGGGCATCCTCCTGGATTCTCGGCTGTCTCGATACTCCCATGTAACACCTCTCCTGCGCGAGCTGCACTGGCTGCCGGTGGCGTTCCGGATTTGTTTCAAGGTGCTGATGCTTACCTATAAAGCCCTTCATGGCTTAGGCCCAGGGTATTTGCAGGACCATCTCCAGCTGCTCTCCCACCATCCCGTGCGCTCTCACAGAGTGGGCCTCTTCAGGGTGCCTTCAGCCAAACAATGTCGGCTGACGGCCCCCAGGAGAAGAGCGTTCTCTGTGGGAGCCCCGACCCTCTGGAATGATTTGCCCACCGAGCTCAGGACAGCCCCCGACCTCCTTTCCTTCCGTCGTGAATTGAAGACGTGGCTCTTTCGTCAACTTAACTGATCCGCTATGGGTGTACAATGTTATAATTTTAAACTGTTTTAATTGGGTTGTTGATTTTAATTTTATTGCAATTTGTATTGGATATTGTTTTTGTAAACCGCCCTGAGTCCCTCGGGAGAATGGCAGCATATAAATCGCAATAATAAATAAATAAAATAAATGTGGTAGACATGCGGTAGAGCAAGAAAATATTGGGAGAACATACATAACTGGCTGGAAATGATAACTGAACAAAATATTGAATTTAAACCAGAAACATGCCTTTTAGATATACTATCAGAGGATTATGATAAAGCGACCACATATTTAGTGTTACATATTCTGACGGCAGCAAGGATTACATATGCTAAATACTGGAAAAATATGAACAGGATTAGGTTGTAATTAGAAAAATTTGGGACTCTGCTGAAATGGATAGACTAACTTTAAAAATTAAAGATAAAGAAGATTCAGAATACTGTCGGACATGGAATAAATTTTATGAATGGATAGAGAAAAGAGGTAGAAATCAGAGAAAGTAAGATTATGAATGTTAATATTATAAATATTGAAAGTAAAGAGGTATATAACTATAAACATAGTAATTGATAAAAATGTAAATAAGCTAACGTAAGAAGAAACCTAGTTTATTTTTTTTTTGGTTATATTATTATTACTGCTGTTATATTATTACTATTGCTATTAGTTTGTGTGCTAATATTTACTACCAACTTTCTTTGGCTTTGATCTATTTGTAAATGATACTCTGACAATGCACTGTTTTTCAAAAATGTGTATGAATGAAAATTTACAAAAATAAAATAAAAGAAAAAGAAAAGGGGGAAAAAAAAGAAGATTCAGAGAAGTGGCCCACTTGGTTAACTGAAGTACAAATAAAAAATAGGAAGGCATTATACTTCCCAGGGAGATATTTTGTTTAATTTTGTTTTATGTAAGGATTATATAATATTGTATAAATAGAGGAAGAGAAGCCAATTGTCCAGGAGCCCAAATTTTGCACAACGAACAGTAGAGTTTGCCTTGAAGACAAGAGACTGGTTGGTTCTTCACCTGATCTGATCTGGCTTCCGTTTTGGTGTCGGGGGCAAAAAGGCCACACCCCCAGCCCTTCGCTTTTCTTCTGAACCTCCCCGTTCTTCTCTCTTAATCCTAGATATCCAGCCCCCCATCTCAGAGGGGTATAAATAAGTGTCTGCTTCCATCTTGGGCTACACTTTGCAAGCTGAAGAGAAGATTGCAAGATGAAAACTCTGCTGCTGTCCTTGGTGGTGGTGGCATTCATGTTCCTGGAGCCAGGTAGGGCCACTGAGCTTTGATCTTGTATGGCAATCAAACCCAAAACAAGGGGGCAGAGAGAGGATATTTGAAGCAGTTGTGCTCTGTTCTGGTGGTGGAACATTCTTGCTGTTCTGTGCACCATAAGGAGGGTCCATGGGAGCCTTTAGGGGAGAAGAGGAGGTCTCCACTTGGAGAGAAGCCAATAGCTGAGACAGTGGCTGTTCCAGGCTAGCATGGATTTTTACGCCACCAGGCTCAAACTTTTGGGTTTAGACAGCTTAGAACTATGGCACCTTCGGTCTGACTTAAGCATAGCACACAAAATTGTCTGCTACAATGTCCTACCTGTCAATGACTACTCCAGCTTCAACCTTAATAATACACGGGCAAACAATAGATACAAACTCAAGGTAAACCGCTCCAAACTCAATTGCAGAAAATATGACTTCAGCAACAGAGTGGTCAATGCCTGGAATGATTTATTTATTTATTTATTTATTTATTTATTTATTTATTTATTTATTTATTTATTTATTTATTTATTATATTTCTATACCGCCTTTCTCCCGTAGGACTCAAGGCGGTATACAGTCAAGAAAAATATAGATACACAAACATCATAAAATTGCTAATTAAAATTATTATTATAACATAGTTTGGCCCAATTAAATAGAACCTAAAATTAGATAACATTTTAAAAACACCCCTGGCCACAGCCGTCAAATGATCTTCTAAAGATAGCCGTGAATTCAGGAGGACACCCAAGTTGCGGGCCCTCTCTGTGGGGAGCAAGATCTCATCCTCAATTGTCAGTGATGGTATCAGCTGACTATACCAGGATGCTGGAAGCCACAGCCACTCGATCTTGGAGGGGTTGAGTCTGAGCTTGTTTCTCCCCATCCAGATCTGCACGGCCTCCAGGCAACGGGACATCACAGCAAGGGCATCATTGGGGTGGTCTGGGGTGGAGATGTATAGCTGTGTGTCATCAGCATACTGATGAACACTCACCCCAAAACCACGGATGATCTCGCCTAGCGGTTTTACATAAATGTTGAACAGAAGGGGTGAGAGGACTGACCCTTGCGGCACACCACAAATAAGGTGCCTCGAGGTCGACCTCTGCCCCCCTGCCAACACAAACTATGAATGGTCAGAGAGGAAGGACGAGAACCACCAAAGTACGGTGCCGCCTATTCCTAACACCTCCAGCCGATGCAGTAAGATACCATCGCTGGCTATTGGGGGCGAGTCATTGGCCTCCATGGAAAGGGCTCGTAACTTGGGCGTCCTCCTGGATTCACAGCTGTCTTTAGAAGAGCACTTGACGGCCGTGACCGGGAAGATTTTTCATCAGGTTCGCCTGATTCGCCAGTTGCGTCCCTTTCTAGATCGGGACTCGTTACGCACAGTCACTCATGCCCTCGTCACCTCTCGTCTGGACTATTGTAACGCTCTCTACATGGGGCTCCCCTTGAGGTGCACCTGGAGGCTCCAACTGGTGCAGAGTGCGGCCGTGCAGGTGGTTATGGGAGTGGCGTGGAGCTCCCATGTAACACCTCTCCTGCGCGAGCTGCACTGGCTCCCGGTGGTCTTCCGGGTGCGCTTCAAGGTTCTGGTTACCACCTTTAAAGCGCTCCATGGCTTAGGACCTGGTTACTTACGGGACCGCCTACTACCATCAATAGCCTCCCACCGACCAGTATGCTCCCACAAAGAGGGGCTCCTCCAGGTGCCGTCGGCCAAACAATGTCGGCTGTCGGCCCCTAGGGGGAGAGCCTTCTCTGTGGGGGCACCAACAATCTGGAACGAGCTCCCCCCAGAGATACGGAGGATTCCGGATCTGCGCACCTTCCGCCGCGAGCTGAAGACTCTGTTATTTCATCAAGCTGGCCTCACCTAAATCTTCTCCCTTTAGGGAGGGGTGGGGGAGTGGCGGTGATTATTAGGGAAAGTCTTTGTCCGAGGGAGACCACTGTTCCTCAGATAGCCGGATGTGAGTCCCTTTGTGTGAAGTGGGGCTGTGGGGTGCAGATGGGTTTGCTGGCCACGTACCTGGCTCCCTGCCACGTGGCAGTGAACCTGCCCGAGCTACTCGACGTCATTGCCGGGGTAGCGGTTGATACCCCCAGACTTATCGTCATGGGGGATTTCAACCTTCCATCTGCGGGTGAGACGTCAGAGGTGGCTCGGGAGTTCATGGCTTCCATGACGGCCATGGACCTGACCCAGGTAGTTCAAGGCCCCACTCACATAGGGGGACACACTCCGGACTTGATTTTTATCTCTCGTCAGTGGTTGAATGATCTTGGTAGAGGGGATATAGACATTAAACCCTTGTCATGGACAGATCATTTGCTCCTTCACCTGGACTTTCCTACCACTTCCCCCCACCGCAGGGAGACGGAACCGACCAGATGGTTCCGTCCCAGGCGCCTGATGGACCCCGAAAGGTTCCTGACAGAGCTTGGGCTGTTTCCTGAGACTCTGACACACGACTCGACTGAAGAGCTGGTGGCCGCCTGGGAAAGGGCGGCCGCTGGAGCTTTGGACCGCGTCGTGCCTTTGCGGCCTCTGACCCGATGCCGATCTCAATTGACTCCTTGGTTCTCTGAGGAGCTGAGAGAGATGAAGCGTCGGAAAAGACGCCTAGAGAGCATTTGGAGGACTAGTCAATCCGATTCCGACCGGACACAGGTGAGGTCTTATATCAAGACCTACCTAGTGGCGATAAAAGCGGCAAAATCTAACCATTTTTCCGCTCTTATCGCATCTGCAGAGAACCGCCCAGCCACCCTGTTTAGGGTGACCCACTCCCTTCTTTGGGGAGGAGTGCGGGAAGATCCCTTGCAGGGTTGTGCTGAGGATTTTGTGCAATTCCTGCACGATAAAGTCGCTCGGATTCGGGATGGCTTGGACTCCGATTGGATGAGTCCACGGGAGGAGACGAGGGCAGGTCTTGAGAATGTTATCTGGGAGGAGTTTGATCCTGTGGCTCCCGAGGATGTGGACAGGGTTCTGGGTAAGATTAGTGCCGCCACATGTTTATTGGACCCGTGTCCCTCCTGGTTGGTACTGGCCTCCTGGGAGGTTACACGAGGCTGGCTCCAGGGGATTATAACTGCTTCTTTGAGCGAGGGTGCCTTTCCTGCCACCTTGAAAGAGGCGTTAGTGAGGCCCCTCCTCAAGAAGCCTTCCCTGGACCCGGCTGAATTAGCCAACTATCGTCCGGTCTCCAACCTTCGTTTTGTGGCGAAGGTTGTTGAGAGCGTGGTGGCACGACAGCTTCCCCGACACCTGGATGAAGCTATCTATCTGGACCCGTGCCAGTCGGGCTTCAGGCAGGGGCACAGCACAGAAACGGCATTGGTCGCGTTGGTGGATGATCTCTGGAGGGCTCGGGACAGGGGTTGTTCCTCTGTCCTAGTCCTATTAGATCTCTCAGCGGCTTTTGATACCATCGACCATGGTATCATGCTGCGGCGGTTGAGGGGGTTAGGAATAGGGGGCACCGTTCTGCAGTGGTTCTCCTCCTTCCTCTCTGACCGCTCGCAGTTTGTGTTGGCAGGGGGACAGAGGTCGACCTCGAGGCATCTCGCATGGGGAGTGCCGCAATTATTTTAATTCGATGTCTATTCTGTTTTTAAATAGGCTGTACACCGCCCTGAGTCCTTCGGGAGAAGGGCGGTATAGAAATAAAATTATTATTATTATTATTATTATTATTATTATTATTATTATTATTATTATTATTATTATTATTATTATTTTAAGTGCAAATTTTAAATTTTAATGTATTTTAAAATATGGGTATTTTAAATTATGGGTTTTAATTCAGCCAAAGTTATTTAATTCATTTTATTCAATTTTAAATTTTGTATATGTATGTGTTTTATTCTATGGCTGTTCACTGCCCTGAGTCCTTAGGGAGTAGGGCGGTATAGAAATTCAATAAAAGGCTCTGTCCCGAGCCCTCCAGAGATCATCAACCAACGCGACCAATGCCATTTCTGTGCTGTATCGTGACCTGAAGCCCTACTGGAACGGATCCAGATAGACAACTTCATCCAGGTATTGGGGTAGTTGTCGCCACACCACACTCTCAACAACCTTTGCAACAAAGCGAAGATTGGAGACTGGACGATAATTTGATAATATAGCCGGGTCCAGGGAAGGCTTCTTGAGGAGGGGCTTCACAGCCACCTCTTTCAAGGTGGTGGGAAAAACACCTTCACTCAGAGAAGCATTTATAATCCCCTGGAGCCAGCCTCGTGTAACCTCCCGGAAGGCCAGTACCAACCAGGAGGGACATGGATCTAATAAACATGTGGCAGTGTTAAGCTTGCCCAGAATCCTGTCCACGTCCTCAGGAGCCACAGAGTCAAACTCTTCCCAGATAACACTCTCAAGACCTGCCCCTGTCTCCTCCCCTGGATCTACCCAATCGGAGTCCAGGCCTTCCCGAATCTGAGCGACTTTATTATGCAGGAATTGAACAAAATCCTCAGCTCGACCCTGTAAGAGATCTTCCCGTACACCCACCTGAAGTAGGGAGCGGGTCACCCTAAACAGCGCGGCTGGGCGGTTCTCTGCAGATGCAATAAGAGCGGAGAAGTAACTAGACTTCTCCACTCTTATCGCCACTAGGTAGGTCTTAATATAAGATCTCACCTGTGTTCAGTCAGATTCAGATTGGCTTGTCCTCCAATTGCTCTCCAGGCATCTTTTCCGATGTTTCATCTCTCTCAGCTCCTCGGAAAACCAAGGAGCTAGACAAGATTGGCATCGGGTCAGAGGCCACAAAGGCACAACGCAGTCCAAGGCCCCAGTAGCCGCCCTGTCCCAGGCGACCACCAGGTCCTCGGTCGAGTCGTGAGCCAGAGTCTCAGGAAATGGCCCAAGCTCCATCAGGAACCTTTTGGGGTCCATCAGGCACCTGGGACAGAACCATTTGGTTGGTTCCGTCTCCCTATGGTGGGTGGAAGTGACTTGAAAGTCCATGTTAAGGAGAGAATGATCAGACCATGACAAGGGCTTGATGTCTATATCCCCTATTCTTAGATCATTCAGCCACTGATCAGAGACAAAAATCAAGTCCAGAGTGTGATTCCCCAAGTGAGTGGAGCCTTTAACTACCTGGGTCAGGTCCATGGCCATCATGGAAGCCATGAACTCCCGAGCCGTCTCCGACATCTCACCAGCAGATGGCAGGTTAAAATCCCCCATAACAATAAGTCTGAGGGTTTCCACCACCACCCCGGCTATAATGTTGAGCAGCTCAGGCAGGACTGCTGTTATGTGGCAGAGAGACAGGTACGCAATCAGTAGGCCCATCTGAATCCCCCGACCCCACTTCACAAGGAGGGACTCACATCCGGCTATCTGAGGAACAGTGGCCTCCCTCGGGCAAAGACTTTCTCTAATGATTGCTGCCACTCCCCCACCCCTTCCCTGAGTCCTTGGCTGATGGAATGCATGGGAACCTGGCAGGCACATTTCCACAAGGGGAATTCCTCCCACCTGGCCTAACCAGGTCTCCGTAACCCCTGCCAGGTCAGCACCCTCCTCTGAAATAAGATCATGAATGAGGCTTTACCTGACTCCATTGTTACATCCTCAAACCTCCCACAGCTTCTGTCACAGGTAAATGCCTTATTCTCAAATATAGGAAATGTATGTATATAGTACTTCAAGGGTTAATTTATTCTCCCTTCCTTAATGTATTCATATGTAACCACTCCTACCCCTAACTCCGCCTTATTGATATAAAAGAGCATACATGCTCCTCCTTCTTGCTTCTATCTGCAATCATCCAGAGAACATAGAATGCCTACTGTAAATAAATAATACTTTGTTTGAATACTACTTTTTCTGAATCCTTCATTGAGTCCGATCCTCGAATTATTGCAACAGCTTCAACCTTAAACTGTCCACTGTCGACCTCACCCCATTCCTAAGAGGTCTGTAAAGGGGATGCACCAGCATCCCTAACATCCCTGTCCTACTGTCCCCATTGATTTATACTCATTTCCTTTGTCCATGTCCGTGTTTATACTTATACCTGTTATCTTGTTCATGTTTGACAAACTAATTAACTAACTAAATAAAAATAAATTACTTCTGGGAGTGAGATGAAAAATGTTTCCTTTTCTTAGCCTTCTCTCCTAATTCCTAGACCATTTGATTTTTGTATGGAAATTTTCACAGCTGACCGTAGTATTAAATGATCTATCATCTAATAAATAATAAGATTGCAAGATCGGAAAAATAAATATCCAAATAAGATTTCTATGTTTTATTTCTCTCATGTAGGAGATACCCTGGTGTGTCGTTCAGGCTCTGGATTGGTCTGTTTGGGGAATGAAGAGTGCGCAGAAGGGCAGGGCCTATGCTATGAAACAAAGATTAAGGATGATTTATTGGGTAAGCACAGTTCTTATCTTTTCTCACAGCTTTTCTTCTTGAACCCAAACTAGAGCTCCCAAATGCACCTGAGAGTTGGAGGTCACGTAGCACCTGTCTGTGCCCTTCCTGGGTTCCCTTGTGGTCATGGCCTGTTGCCGGACACTCTAAGGAATGCAAGGAAAGGGGGGCTTGCACTGGGGAGCCCCGTCTATCCCAGAAGCAGCCCAGATTGGAGGGGGAAACCTTCCTTAGAGAAAGGGGGAGGGAAATGCTGGGAGAGCTGCAGGTTTCTTCTGGAATTGAGGGAAATTAGATGAAGCCATGAAACTTCCAGGAAAGGTGGAATTGCTCCTGAGTCATGTCAAAAAGTGGGACTTTCCCAGAAATCTCTTCTTTATTCATTTACGCCTGAGTACTGATTAGAGGAGAAAGGAAGCCAGCCTTCCTACTGGGAGGGAATCCATGAATGTGTTAAAAGTGGGTTTACCCTTTTGTTCAGCAACAGCCACAGGTCTGTTCTTTGGTATTTTTTAAAAAATCATCATTCTGTTTTGTGCTTCCTTCACAGGAATGAAAACCATCAGGGGATGTGCTGACACCTGCCCTGTTCCAGGAGAAAATGAGAAAGTTACGTGTTGCGGATATGACAAGTGCAACTGCTAGATCTACAAGGGGCTAAATTCCTTGAGTTTTGCTCTCATCCATCATGGGCCATCCTTGAAAATTTATGCTCCTGGCCTTTACCACCAGATGATCCATAATCCCCCTCCCGCCTGCCGTCTTTGACACCTCATCATCCTTCCCTTTTCTCTTGTTCTCTAAGTTTCCTTCTGCTAGTTCTGTAGTTTGAGAGTCAAATAAACCTTAGCATTCAATTCAAGTGTATTGATTTATTAATTTCCCCCTCAGAACCGAACATTCCTTTCACAAAACCCACAGTTAGCGAGTCTTCCTCCAGGATCCAGCAGGCAGTGATGCTGGGATGAGCAGGAATAGGTCCAATCCCTGTTGAATCATGGCTTGGATTGCCTAACGGGGTTATAACCTTACATTTACACAGGGTAAAGAAAGAGGAGAAACCCACAACGGAGTCTTTCCTCAGTGAAACCTCAGAGTCCAACCCTGCTCCTTCCCTCCCTTTCTACTCTCTGGGGCAAAGTGAGAGGAAGAGGAAGATGCCTTGAAAGAGAGGAGGGGGATTTGGGGTGAAGGATGGAAGACCCCTTCTCCACCATGCCCACCTGAAAGAAGAAACATCTTGATTCAACCGTTGACTCTGAAGGCTGTTCTCAAGCTCTCTCAGTCCTGGGTTCAGGTTTTGGCGATAACACCAGAGATCACCTAGGTGGGCATTGGAGCTGAGTGGGAATTCTTCTTCTAAAAAAATCATTTAATTTGATTTAGAGACATCCTGGCTCCTGTTCAACTCTGTATGGGCACCACATAGCATAGAAAGAGAACAATAAATACACATTACAAGAACAACAGTACCTTGTTCACAACATAACCGTGTCATAGTTGGGGATCGAGTGCCTAAGGGGATCGAGTCACCCCTGCCCAATGCCTGGGAGAAGGTTCGGGCATGAAGGACCTCCAAATCACCAGGAAGTAGGAGCCACCAGGTTGTCCCTCTTTTTTTGATGATCTGGGTGAAGCCACTGGGGAGGGTTATCTGCCATCTCAGGTCGGGTGGGAGAAAGAAAAGGCAATGATGCCAGCAAACCAATAAAGCCCCTTCCTCAATAATGGTACTAAAGCACCCCCTCCCAGTATCCTTGATGTGCCAGAGGTGAGAGTTCTGTCAGCGCTGAAGAAACGTCTTGAATGAGAAACTATCAAGTGCCGTTGCCACATTTGGGACAACCGAGACCTGGATGAATGAGAATCTCCAGAGATATGGAGACCTGTGAGGGATGGTGCCTATAGAAGGGGAGCTGGTGTGATGGGCTACAATGATGTAGTCCTTCCTTGTGTTTGTGTGCATTTCTTTGTGTGTATATGTGTGTGAGTGCATGTCTGTGTGTAGAAACAAGAGGCAGCCTGTCTGTGAGTGGCAAAACCACTATAAAGCAGTGATATTAAAAAGAGGGATGGAGCTGACATATCATATTGGCACATGTCTGGTTAAAACCAACTTTGGTGGCCATTGCTACTGAGCTTTTGTATGTCCATCAAGGTCATATTCCTTACTGTCTACAAATATCCAGAAAGGCAGGAATATCATTTTCACACCTGCGCGGTATAACCTCAGTGAGTCAGAAAGAAGAACGGAGAAGGAGCATCTTGTGACCTGATGGCTCAACCATAAAAAAACAAAATTAAAAGTATTTAGCGACTTAGTGGCAAAAAGATATTATCTGGGAAGAAACATGGCTGTGTTGCAATTCTCAGCTTTTTTTTTATATCAGGAAACAAATTAATGAATGACACCTCTCATCCTTTATGCCTGGGAGCATACTAAGAGGGACGATAATGACAATATAATAATTTTGCACGGTGTGCAATGTTTGCATTGCATAAGCAGAGAAAAGCAGACATCTCTCTTAAAGTCAGCTTTATTCGGAACTGCACCAGGACTAATTTTGAGGCAAGGGGGTATTAGCTCAGTCGGTCAATGTGAAGCATGAAAACGTACATAGAGAGTGAGCAGTGGGGAGAAACAAAGGGGTGGGGGATTTAATGGAATTTTTGTTGGTAGATTCTAATTCTGTTCACCCTGCCAGCAGTTTCTGAGATATTGGAACACTGCTATCGTGTCTCCTCTAGTCCTTCTTTTCATTAAACTAGACATATCCAAGTGTTGCCACAAAGAAGAGGCAGTCAGACTATTCTCCAAAGCACCTGAGTGTAGATGGGTGGAAACTAATCAAAGAGAGAAGCAATTTAGAAGTAAGGAGAAATGTCCTGACGGTGAGAACAATGAATCAGTGGAACAACTTGCCTGCAGAAGTTGTGAATGCTCCAACACTGGAAATTTTTAAGAAGTTGTTGGATAACCATTTGTCTGAAGTGGTGTAGGGTTTCCTGCCTGGGCAGGGGGTTGGACTAGAAGACCTCCAAGGTCCCTTCCAACTCTTCTATTCTATTCTATTCTATTCTATTCTATTCTATTCTATTCTATCCTATCCTATCCTATCCTATCCTATCCTATCCTATCCTATCCTATTCTATTCTATTCTATTCTATTCTATTCTATTGATAGAGCTACTCAGCCTTGGCTTAAAAGTCTTGGTGTACCTCCAAATACAACGGGGCTCAAGAGAGATGTGCATCTGTCTTTGCTTATGCAAGGCAAACACTTCAAGATGTTGGTGACCACCTTTATAATGCTACATGTTTTAGGGCCGGGGTATTTGCGAGACCGCCTTCTGCCGCCGATAGCCTCCCACCGACCAGTTTGTTCACCCAGAGAGGGCCTCCTCAGGGTGCCGTCAGCCAGGCAGTGCCGGCTGGTGACCCCCAGGGGGAGGGCCTTCTCTGTGGCAGCGCCTGCCCTCTGGAATGACCTGCCCCCTGAGATACGCACAATATCAGACCTCCGGACTTTTCGTCGGGACCTGAAGACACACTTGTTCCATCTAGCTGGGCTGGCTTGATCCCACCCTCTTAGTTTTTAATCGAATTTCGGTTTTAATTGGGTTGTTTTAAATTCGGGCCAAAATTATTTAATTGTTTTTTTAAATGTTTTTTAAATTTTATATGCTATGTTTTATCCTGGCTGTACCTACCTTCTATATCCTGGCGGTATAGAAACATAATAAAATAAAATAAATAAATAATAAATAAATAAACATTGCACACGGTGCAAAATTATTGTACTGTCCGTATCATCCCTATTAGCATGCCTCCGGGAATAAGCTGTGAACAGGGATGTGGCATTCACTCATCTGATTCCTTGTTAAAAACATGTTCCCAATTGCAAAACAACTAATGTTCATATTCCAGACCGCATCATTTATTCTGCTGGATATTTTTAATTTTGTTTATTAACATGAAATCTATCATGCGCACTCTGTCCTTCAAGCAGTAGATCACTGATTTTGAGATTCATAAACTCATTCTGCCTCTCCCTTTATTGTCATTGAAACCCCATCACTGAAAGACTGAAAATCAGTAGATCACAAGAAAGATAATTTGTCTGACCGAAAGTAGAATGGCATGTTGTGTTAAACGTAAATGTTGCAAATCCCAAGGAAGTAGATGAAGTAGGATAATTCATTTGGGGATGTGCAGGTAACTTAAGAGATGAAATGCTGCTAGAAACACAGAAAAATTAGCTTATCTACCTATTTATTTATTTATGAAAACATTTAATATAAATACTGTAAGGTCCCAAAATATACTTGAGTCACCAGAATGCCAAAGAGAGAGACTCAAGACGAGGCTTGCAAAAAGAAGCAGATTTTATTTATGGCCAAAAAACAAAATACCGGGTGGGACTATATCCAGAACATACAGATACAATGCATGCGAGGAGATAGCCACACCTTGGGGAAGGTATGGCGTCCTTTTTATACCCTCAGAGGCATCAGCTTAGTACCCAATTCTGGCCTCCTCGTTTAGGTTTGTGCATTCCTTGCTGCCCTGCAGAGGAATAGAAGCCTCCCAATTAGTCTAATAAAAAGAAGGACTAGGGGTGATATGATAGCAGTCTTCCAATATCTGAGGGGCTCCAACAACCAAGAGGAGGGGGATAACCTGTTGTCCAAAGCAACTGAAAGCAGAACAAGAAGCGATGGATGGAAACTAATCAAAGAAAAAACCAACCTATAAATAAGGATAAATGTTATGACAGCTAGAACAATTTATCAAGGCAATGGCTTGCCTCCAGAAGTTGTGGGTGCAGTTTTTAAAAAAAGATTGACCATTCGTCTGAAATATTATAAGGTCTCCTGCTTGAGCAGGCAGTTGACTCAGCCTTCCATCCAGCCTTCAGGGTTGACTCAGCCTTCCATCCTTTCGAAGGTAGGTAACATGAGGACCCGGATTGTGGGGGCAATAAGCTGACTTTGTATAAAAAAGAACACCGCTTAGAAGGGGCCGAAAGCCCTACTAAGCAGGTATATACAAAAGTATGAAAGCTATTGCTTAACACATTGTAAGCCACCCTGAGTCTCCGGAGAAGGGCGGAATATAAATCGAACCAATAAATAAATAAATAAATAAGTTGGACTAGAAGGATCTCTTCCAACTCTGTTACTCCATTATTTTGGAGCTCCTGATGATCCCACCAACAGATTAAGGGTGAAAGTGTTTAAATTCATCCTCCCCCCTCTGATTGTTTTGATCCAAACAGGACCTATCCAGCTGCTTTTTTCAGTTCATATTTTGATGTGTCAACCTGATTGAGTCATCTAACATGCTGTGAGTCAGAAATATATCAAAGAACTTTGAGCAAATGTTTTAATTCTCAGTCTCTGAGGGAGCTTGAGGGAGCTTAAGACAAAAGTTATATCTGTTAAATCAAGGCAATGTTTGAACATCTTGGACAGCAATTTTTTACAATTATCGTTGTGCTCTTAAATGAGGTTGAGATGCACAGAATTATATGATTTCTCTGGCAACTAAGATTCTATTATATCTGCCATACTTATAATGATTTTGGATATTTTGATGCTTCACGTTGACTGATTGAGATAAAAGCCCTCGGCTTAAAAGTAGTCTTGGTGGACTTCCAAACACAACAGAGCTTAAGAGGAATGTTTACTCATCTTTGCTTATGCAACGCAAACAGTACACACTGTGCAAAATTATTGTGTTGTCCATATTGTTCCTCTCAGTATACCTATTGGCATAAGTGATGAAGAGAGACGTGGCATTCGTTCATTTGGTTCCTGGTTAAAAAAAGTCACAGTTGCAATACCACCATGATTGTGTTCCAGATAGTACCTTTTGCCACTAACCCAATAGATATTTTTAATTTTTTTAAGGTTGAGCCATCAGGTAATGCTACACAAGCTGCAAATCCTCCATTCTTTCTCCCAACTCATTGAGGTTATACCCACAGATTTTAATCAGAATAGAGCGGGAAGGGACCTTGGAGGTCTTCTTGTCCAAGCTCTTGCTCAAGGAGGAGACCCTATACCATTTCAGACAAGTGACTGTCCAGTGTCTTCATAAAAACCTCCAGTGATGGAGCAACTACAACTCCTAAAGGCAAGCTGTTCTACTGGTTAATTGTCCTCACAGTTAGGAAGCTTCTCCTTCATTCCAAGTGGCTTCTCTCCTTGATTAGTTTCCATCCATTATTGGGTTTGGCTCGTCCAGTGAAAAGAAGGACTAGGAGTGACATGAAAGCAGTGTTTTAATATTTGAGAGGTTGCCACGAAGAGGAGGGGGTCAACGCATTTTCCACAGCACCAGAAGACAAGACAAAAAAACAACGGATGGAAGCTAACCAAGGAGAGAAGCAAGCTAGAACGAAGGAGAAATTTCCTAACAGTGAGAACAATTAACCAATGGGAAAGTTTGCATTCAGAAGCCATGGGTGCTCCATCACTGGAGGCTTTGAAAAAGAGACTGGACAAACATTTGTCTGAAATATTATAGGGTCTTCTGCTTGAGCAGAGGGTTGGACTAGAAGACCTCCATGGTCCCTTCCAACTCTGTTATTCTGGATCCATAAACTCATTCTGAATCTCCCTCGATTTTCATCTAAGCCACATCCTGGAAAGACTGCATGATACACTAAGCTGTAGGCAACAAACATCAGTATATCAGAACAAAGATGCTTTGTCTGGTGGAAACTTGAGTGACATATTGTGTTACACCTAAATGTTGCAAATCCCAAGGAAGTAGATAAACTAGCATAACACATTTGGGGAAGTGCATGAAGATATCTTAAGATGTGAAATGCTTCTAGAAAGAAAGAAGAATTATTTTGTCTACCTCTTTATTTATTAAAATGTTTAACTACCCTATAGCCAAAACCCTCTGGACAGTTTACACTAAAAACACCTCAAAATACAATTTGAGTAAAAGCAGATAAAAATGAAATGCAAAATAAATGCAAGATATAAACTAGGTAGCTCCGAAGAAATTCATCTGACAACTGAATGAATTAAAATTCAATTAGGAGCCAATTTAAAATCCTCAGGAAATTAAAAAGCTCTTCATTTGATGCTAAAATAATGCCATGACACCTGTCAGTTATTTATTTATTTATTTACAAATATTTATATGCCGCCCTTCTCCCAAAGGACTCAGGGCGGCGAACACAAGTTAAAACATACAATAATGAAGGAAAATCCTAATTAAAACAAATTAAAGCAGGGACAAATAAATAATAAAACCCAAGAATCAGAATCAGCCCATTTGTTGAAACAGCCAAGGCTTTAGGCCTCAAGGGAAGGAGCGGAGATCAGACGCTGTCCGGAGCTCGGTGGGTAACTCATTCCAGAGAACAGGAGTGCCCACAGAGAACAGTCTACCCCTGGATGTTGCCAGCCGACATTGTCTGGTCGATGGTACCCTGAGGAGGGCAGCCCTGTGTGAGCGGACAGGACAGTGGGAGGCAGGTAGGAGATGGTCCTACAAGTACCCCGGACCAAAGCCACTTCTAGAAATAACAACTCAACAATAGGGTTCCTCCATGGAAAAAAGTTATTCCATCTGTGGAGACTCACCTCCTTGAAGGAGGAGACCTAGAGGAGGACTTCATTAGAAGTTCTCAATGGCTTTGTATGATTGGTCCTGTGCATGTTGGGGATTTTTCACTTTGGGTTCTGGATGGGATGACACTGTCTTAAATGGATCCTCTGCATAACCTGAAGGTCCTCCTGGATTCACAGCTCCTGCTGGAAGAGCAGGTAGGGAGGATCTTTGGCCACCATTTAGTGGTCCAGCAGTTGAGTCAATCTCTGGGCCAGGAGACCCTTGTCAGAGTCACTCATGCCCTCGTGGCCTCCCATCCAAGATTATGGCAATATTTGAGTGCATGTTTTAATTCTCAGACCTTGTGTCTCTCCAAGCTTAATGGAAGTTCAGAAAAACATTTCAGCTTTTCATTCAAGGCAAACTTTGCACATCTTGGAGAGCAATTTGTTATGGTTTTCTTAAGTGAAGATGAGTTGAACAGAATTATGGTGGTCTCTCTAGCAATAGCCATAGCACTTAGACTTATATATGGCTTCACTGTGCTTTAAAGCCCTCTCTCATTCAAGACAACGATGAATCTGCATACAGACGGGAGATTGAACAAGTAGCCTTGTGGCCTTCCATCTGTGGAGACTCACCTCCTTGAAGGAGGAGACCTAGAGGAGGACTTCATTAGAAGTCCTCAATGGCTTTGTATGGTTGATCCTGCACATGTTGGGGATTTTCCACTTTGGGTTCCGGATGGGATGACACTGTCTTAAATTTATTTTTATTTTATTTTATTTCAAATTTATATACCGCACCTTCTCCCAAGGGACTCAGGGCGGTGTACAGCCAGATAAAAACATACAATACAAACATTAAGAACAATTAAAAATTATATATTAATTTGGCCCCAGTTTAAAATGACAAACCAATTAAAAAATAAAAATTTAAAAATATGTTAAGCCAGCCCGGCTTGATGAAAAAAGAAAGTTTTAAGGGCACAGTGGAAGGCACCGAGGTCTTGGATTCTCCTTATCTCTGGGGGCAGTTGGTTCCAGATGGTAGGTGCCCCCACAGAGAAGGCCCTCCCCCTGGGGGTCACCAGCCTACATTGTTTGGCTGATGGCACCCCGAGGAGGCCCTCTCTATGGGAGCGCACGGGTCAATGGGAAGTTGTCGGTAGCAGAAGGCTGTCTCGAAGATAACTAGGTCCTATGCCATGGAGCGCTTTAAAGGTGGTAACCAACACCCTGAAGCGCACCCGGAAGACCTCTGGGAGCCAGTGCAGCTCACGCAGGAGAGGTGTTGTATGGGAGCACCATGCAGCTCCCGTAATTACCCACGTGGCCGCATTCTGGACCAGTTGGAGCCTCCGGGTGCTCTTCAAGGGGAGCCCCATGTAGAGACCGTTGCAGTAGTCCAGGCGAGAGGTGACGAGGGCATGAATGACTGTGCACATGGAATCCCGATCAAGAAAGGGTCACAACTGGCGAATCAGGTGAACCTGACAAAAGGTCCCCTTGGATACAGCCATCAGATGTTCCTCCAAGGACAGCTGCGTATCCAGGAGGACTCCCAGATTGCGAGCCCTCTCCGAGGGGGCCAAAGACTTGCCCCCAATAGTCAGCAATGGAATCAGCTGACTATATCGGGATTCCGGGAACAACAGCCACTCAGTCTTGAAAGGGTTGAGCTTGAGCTTGTTCCTCCCCATCCAGATCTGCACAGCCTCCAGGCACTGAGACATCACTTCAAGGGCATCGTTGGGGTGGCCTGGGGTGGAGATGTACAGCTGGGTGTCATCAGCGTACTGGTGGTACTTCACCCCAAAGCCACGGATGATCTCACCCAGCGGCTTCACATAAATGTTGAACAGAAGGGGCGAGAGGACCGATCCCTGCGGCACTCCACAAATGAGAGGCCTCGAGGTCAACCTCTGCCCCCCTGCCAACACAAACTGCGACCGGTCAGAGAGAAAGGAGGAGAACCACCGTAACATGGTGCCCCCCATCCCCAACTCTTCCAACCAGTGCAGCAAGATACCATGGTCGATGGTATCAAAAGCCGCTGAGAGGTCTAACAGGGCTAGAACAGAGGAGCAACCCCTGTCCCAAGACCTCCAGAGATCATCTACCAACGCGACCAATGCCATTTCCGTGCTGTGCCCAGGCCTGAAACCCGACTGGATGGATTCTCTACATAACCTGAAGGTCCTCCTGGATTCACAGCTCCTGCTGGAAAAGCAGGTAGGGAGGATCTTTGGCCACCCTTTAGTGGTCCAGCAGTTGAGTCAATCTCTGGGCCAAGGGACCCTTGTCAGAGTCACTCATTCCCTCGTGGCCTCCCATCCAAGATTATTGCAATATTTTAATTCTCAGACCTTGTGTCTCTCCAAGCTTAATGGAAGTTCAGAAAAACATTTCAGCTTTTCATTCAAGGCAAACTTTGCACATCTTGGAGAGCAATTTGTTATGGTTATCTTAAGTGAAGATGAGTGGAACAGAATTATGGTGGTCTCTCTAGCAATAGCTGTTAAGGATATTGTTGTTGTGTTACCAACCAGCAGAGTGTAGAACATAGAGAAACGTTGCTGAGAGCAATGAATAAGAGATGTGCAAACTGGTTTATCAAACGTTTACTTTATAAGGAAAAAAACAATCTCATAGTCTTTAAATCAATCCAAGTCTTTGACAGTTAAATCAGTCCAGTAATACAAAGATCTTCTTACCACACAAAAAGTAGTTGGTTAGAATAACAAACTCACTCTGGTTCACAAAGCACAATGGTAGCAGATCCATCCAACCGATGATAGCACAATGGTAGCAACTCCACACACAATGGTAGCTTATCAACTGAATACGTTACAGTACCTTTCTTAAATACGTTCACAACTAATTACAGCATGACTCAGCATTACAATGAATCAGCAGGAAAACTTTAAAGTCATACAATATATATTCAGATTAAAGTTACAGAACACATATATTGCCTGGACAACTTGTTAGGCTCAAACCATATCCTAACAATAGCCATAGCACTTATATACGGCTTCACAGTGCTTTAAAGCCCTCTCTCATTCAAGACAACGATGAATCTGCATACAGACAGGAGGTTGAACAACTAGCCTTGAACTAAATACACTCAAAACCGTAGAAATGGTGGTGGATTATAGAAGAAAACCTCCTATACCACCACCTCTTACAATACTAGACAACACAGTATCAACAGTAGAGACCTTCAAGTTTCTAGGTTCTATCATATCTCAAGACTTAAAATGGACACCTAACATCAAAAACATCATCAAAAAAGGTCAACAAAGAATGTTCTTTCTGAGCCAACTCAGAAAGCTCAAACTGCCCAAGGAGGTGCCTATCCAGTTCTACAGAGGAATTATTGAGTCTGTCATCTGCACCTCTATAACTGTCTGGTTTGGCTCTGCAACCCAACAAGACAGACACAGACTTCAGAGGATAATTAGAAATGCAGAAAAAACAATGGCTACCAACCTGTCTTCCATTGAGGACCTCTATACTGCAGGAGTCAAAAAGAGGGCTGGGAAAATATCTACAGACCCTTCACATCCTGGACATCAACTGTTTCAACTCCTACCCTCAAAACGAGGCTATAGAGCACTGCACACCAGAACAACTAGACACAAGAGCAGGTGTTTCCCCGAATGCCATCACTCTGCTTAAGAACTAATTCCCACAACACTGTCAAATAATTTACTATTATTTTTCTCTTCCTTCCTAGTATCTATCTCTTCCCACTTATTACTATAACCATGTTGCATGTATCTTTCAATTATATTGTTTTTACTTGTTTCCTAGTACGATTTGATAGCTTATTAGTAACCTTGACTATCACTAAGTGTTGTATCTTTTTATTCTTGATGAATGTCTTTTATTCTCCTTATGTACCCTGAGAGCATATACACCTAAGACAAATTCCTTGTGTGTCCAATCACACTTGGCCAATAAAGAATTCTATTCTATTCTATTCTATTCTATTCTATTCTATTCTATTCTATTCTATTCTATTCTATTCACAGAGTCAGCCTATTGTCCCCAACAATCTGGAGCCACATTTGACTGACCTCGGAAGGATGGAAGGCTGAGTCAACCTTGAGCCAGTCAAGATCGAACCGCTGGCAGGGTGAACAGAATTAGAATCTATCAACAAAAATTCCATTAAATCCCCCACCCCTTTGTTTCTCCCCACTGCCCACTCTCTATGTATGTTTTCATGCTTCACATTGACCAACTGAGCTAATAACCCTTGCTTCAAAACTAGTCTTGGTGCAGTTCCGAATGCAACTGAGTTTAAGAGAGATGTCTGCTTTTCTCTGCTTATGCAATGCAAACATTGCACACCGTGCAAAATTATTATACTGTCATTATCGTCCCTCTTAGTATGCTCCCAGGCATAAAGGATGAGAGGTGTCATTCATTAATTTGTTTCCTGATATAAAAAAAAAGCTGAGAATTGCAACACAGCTATGTTTCTTCCCAGATAATATCTTTTTGCCACTAAGTCACTAAATATTTTTAATTTTGTTTTTTTATGGTTGAGCCATCAGGTCACAAGATGCTCCTTCTCCGTTCTTCCTTCTGACTCACTGAGGTTATATCGCACAGGTGTGAAAATGATATTCCTGCCTTTCTGGATGGTCCATATTTGTAGATAGTAAGGAACATGACTTTGATGGACACACTTTGATTGATACACAAGCTCAATAGCAATGGCCACCAAAGTTGGTTTTCACCAGATATGTGCCAATATGGTATTTCCAATAAAGCTATTCTTTGAGTAATCTACATGGCTCTGAGTTTTTCAGGGGTGGGCTGCTGGGGGTTTGGAGGGGTTCAGGAGAACCTCTAGCTAAGATTATGTGCAATTCAGAAAACCCCCAAATCCCACTCGTAGCTGGCCCTGCCCACCCTGCCCACCCCCTCCCAGGAGTCCCCAAGCGGCCCGTTTTGGATGCAGGTAAGTGCAGGGTGCACTCGGAGGCTAGGGAACAGTGAAACAAGCCGTGGTGGTGCAGCAGACTAAAGTGCTGTTAAGTAACACCAGCTGCCTGCAATTACCGCAAGTTCAAATCTCACCAGGCTCAAGGTTGACTCAGCCTTCCATCCTTCCAAGGTCAGTAAAATGAGGACCCGGATTGTGGGGGCAATAAGCTGACTTTGCATAAAAAAGAACACCGCTTTGTGGGGGGGCGAAAGCCCTACTAAGCAGGTATATACAAAAATATGAAGGCTATTGCTTAACGCATTGTAAGCAGCCCTGAGTCTCTGGAGAAGGCCGGCATATAAATCGAACCAATAAATAAATAAATAAACAAACAAACAAACAAACACAGGCCTACTGGAAGTTTGGGAAGGCTGAAAATAGACCCGTTTCCAGCCTCCAGAGGTCCTCCGGAGCCTGGGGAGGCCATTTTCACCCTCCAAGAGCCTGAAGGAAAGCCTCCAGAGCCTGGGGAGGGTAAAAATGCACCCCCACCCCCCATCATGGTGCAGGAGGCCGACTAGACCACACCCACCATGGCTACACCCATCTAGCAACTGGGCAGAGAACCCCTTGCAAAAAATTTTGAAGCTCACCCCTGGAGTTTTTGCTTGCAATGGATCTATTACTTGGAACCTTAAATTATGCTCACATTGACCAATTTTGACTTTTGGGGTGAATTCCTACCCTAGCTGTGGTTCAAGAAAGGATCTCACAGCCCTCTTCCAACATTTTTAGCATCTTTGCTTGTCTCAGTGAGGAACTTTATATCTTAAGCCAAATTACTCTTACTGGCAATACCTCAACCAAAAGATTCCTAGAATCACAGGAGGATTTGTCTGAGTTCACTTCTTAGAATCTTCCTGAGATTTCTCCTGAGTAATCCCACCCTGGAATAAACCCCGGCTCTTTCTTTGGGCCTGCTTTCCATCTGGGCCTGGAAGAACCTCCTTTTTCTCTCCCTTTTCAGAGAACAGACACTGTCACAACTTCTAACTGGGGTTAGAAGACTTGAAGCATTTGTCCATTTGGTTAATGGATGTACGAAGTCACTGAACTTTGCCGAGAGAGCTTTTGTTTAAGTTTGTACAGGTTATGCAGCCTTCTATAACTTCAGGAAGTGATATCAACTGTCCTGGTGACCAAATTTGCACTTGGAATGGTAGTGTTTGTCCAATTGTCCAAGTGCCCAAATTTTGCACACAGAACAGTAGTGTTTGACCTGAAGACAAGGACCGGTTGGTTCTTCATCTGCTCTGATCTAGTTTCCCCTTTGGTGGTGAGGGAAAGGAGACCCTGCCCTACTCTTCTGCCCCTGAATCCCCCTGTTCTTCTCTCTTAATCCTAGAAATCTAATCTTGCAAGGACAACATCTCAAAGGTATAATGTGTGCCCTCCAGTGTTGTTACCAGTTCACCCTGGTTCGATTGTGAACGGGGAGCACTGGAATTTGAAACCCACTTCTGGTGCCCTCTCCCATCCTGTGCTACACTTTGCTAGCTACAGAGACGATTGCAAGATGAAAGCTTGGCTGCTCTCACCTGAATATCTTTTAGGAGTATTTAAGGAACACAAACTATGTAGCAAACCTACAAAGGAAGCTCTATTTCTTTTGCTAAGTTAATAATCGTCCAACCAAGTCTGCAAGAAGGTATTCAGAAGGAGAGCTCTAAAAATGAAAGGACAGTCTGGGGGATATGAAGGTTGGGGTTCTCCTTAATTCTAGACTGGCACAAACCATTTGAAACGTACAATATGGGTGTGATGTGGGAGGTGGAGAACGGTGAAGTCCCTGGTTCTGGGAGAACTATGATCCATCACCATGCCTTGGAAGAGCATCCAGAAGTATCAGCTAATGTGGAATGTGGGGGTTGCAAGATATCATGTGTTACCCTAAAATGGCACAATGTACCCCTCTGATCCACAAGGTGCATTGGTTACCAGTTTGCTACTGGGTCCAAAGTACCTTTAAAGTCTTTCCTGACATGGAGTTTGTGTTATTTGTGGGATTGTCTCCCCCTAATTAAATCTGCCCCTCCCATCAGATGCAGCAGAAGAGGCATGTTGTGGGTCCTGTCTGCTAAGAAGCTACATCTAGTGGGACCCCAGAGACTGGACCTTTCTGCCATGGTGCCCGCCCTATGGGATATCAACCCCACTGAAGTAATGTCAGCTCCATCCCTCTTTTTAATATCACTGCTTTATAGTGGTTTTGCCACTCACAGACAGGCTGCCTCTTGTTTCTACACACAGACATGCACTCACACACATACACACACAAAGACATGCACACAAACACAAGGAAGGACTACATCATTGTAGCTCATCACACCAGCTCCCCTTCTATAGGCACCATCCCTCGCAGGTCTCCATATCTCTGGAGATTCTCATTCATCCAGGTCTCGGTTGTCCCAAATGTGGCAACGGCACTTGATAGTTTCTCATTCAAGACATTTCTTCAGCACTGACAGATCTCTCACCTCTGGCACATCAAGGATACTGGGAGGGGGTGCTTTAGTACCATTATTGGGGAAGGGGCTTTATTGGTTTGCTGGCATCATTGCCTTTTCTTTCTCCCACCCGACCTGAGGTGGCAGATAACCCTCCCCAGTGGCTTCACCCAGATCATCAAAAAAAGAGGGACAACCTGGTGGCTCCCACTTCCTGGTGATTTGGAGGTCCTTCATGCCCGAACCTTCTCCCAGGCATTGGGCAGGGGTGACTCGATCCCCTTAGGCACTCGATCCCCAACTATGACACGGTTATGTTGTGAACAAGGTACTGTTATTTTTGTAATGTGTATTTATTGTTCTCTTTCTATGCTATGTGGTGCCCATACAGAGTTGAACAGGAGCCAGGATGTCTCTAAATCAAATTAAATGATTTTTTTAGAAGAAGAATTCCCACTCAGCTCCAATGCCCACCTAGGTGATCTCTGGTGTTATCGCCAAAACCTGAACCCAGGACTGAGAGAGCTTGAGAACAGCCTTCAGAGTCAACGGTTGAATCAAGATGTTTCTTCTTTCAGGTGGGCATGGTGGAGAAGGGGCCTTCCATCCTTCACCCCAAATCCCCCTCCTCTCTTTCAAGGCATCTTCCTCTTCCTCTCACTTTGCCCCAGAGAGTAGAAAGGGAGGGAAGGGGCAGGGTTGGACTCTGAGGTTTCACTGAGGAAAGACTCCGTTGTGGGTTTCTCCTCTTTCTTTACTCTGTGTAAATGTAAGGTTATAACCCCATTAGGCAATCCAAGCCATGATTCAACAGGGATTGGACCTATTCCTGCTCATCCCAGCATCACTGCCTGCTGGATCCTGGAGGAAGACTCGCTAACTGTGGGTTTTGTGAAAGGAATGTTCGGTTCTGAGGGGAAAATTAATAAATCAATACACTTGAATTGAATGCTAAGGTTTATTTGACTCTCAAACTACAGAACTAGCAGAAGGAAACTTAGAGAACAAGAGAAAAGGGAAGGATGATGAGGTGTCAAAGACGGCAGGCGGGAGGGGGATTATGGACCATCTGGTGGTAAAGGCCAGGAGCATAAATTTTCAAGGATGGCCCATGATGGATGAGAGCAAAACTCAAGGAATTTAGCCCCTTGTAGATCTAGCAGTTGCACTTGTCATATCCGCAACACGTAACTTTCTCATTTTCTCCTGGAACAGGGCAGGTGTCAGCACATCCCCTGACGATTTTCATTCCTGTGAAGGAAGCACAAAACAGAATGATTATTTTTTTTTAAATACCAAAGAACAGACCTGTGGCTGTTGCTGAACAAAACGGTAAACCCACTTTTAACACATTCATGGATTCCCTCCCAGTAGGAAGGCTGGCTTCCTTTCTCCTCTAATCAGTACTCAGGAGTAAATGAATAAAGAAGAGATTTCTGGGAAAGTCCCACTTTTTGACATGACTCAGGAGCAATTCCACCTTTCCTGGAAGTTTCATGGCTTCATCCAATTTCCCTCAATTCCAGAAGAAACTTTCAGCTCTCCGAGCATTTCCCTCCCCCCTTTTCTAAGGAAGTTTCCCCCTCCAATCTGGGCTGCTTCTAGGATGGAAGGGGCTCCCCAGTGCAAGCCCCCCTTTCCTTGCATTCCTTAGAGTGTCCGGCAACAGGCCATGACCACAAGGGAACCCAGGAAGGGCACAGACAGGTGCTACGTGACCTCCAACTCTCAGGTGCATTTGGGAGCTCTAGTTTGGGTTCAAGAAGAAAAGCTGTGAGAAAAGATAAGAACTGTGCTTACCCAATAAATCATCCTTAATCTTCGTTTCATAGCATAGGCCCTGCCCTTCTGCACACTCTTCATTCCCCAAACAGAGTGATCCAGAGCCTGAACGACACACCAGGGTATCTCCTACATGAGAGAAATAAAACATAGAAATCTTATTTGGATATTTATTTTTCCGATCTTGCAATCTTATTATTTATTAGATGATAGATCATTTAATACTACGGTCAGCTGTGTAAATTTCCATACAAAAATCAAATGGTCTAGGAATTAGGAGAGAAGGCTAAGAAAAGGAAACATTTTTCATCTCACTCCCAGAAGTACTTTATTTTTATTTAGTTAGTTAATTAGTTTTAAGCTGTCTAAGCCCAAAATTTTGAGCCTGGTGGCGTAAGAATCCACCTGCCTCTGGACCCACTCAATTGTATTAATGTCTGATGAACAGTGTGGATTCCAGGCAGATGAGCTGTATTCGAGAATTGGTCTGGCAAAATGTGCCATGGCAGAATTCACTACACAAAGGAGCCTCTACTTTCAGAGGCAGTCTACCCCGGAATGCCAGCCTGGAACAGCCACTGTCTCAGCTATGGGCTTCTCTCCAAACGGACACCTCCTCTTCTCCCCCAAAGGCTCCCATGGACCCTCCTTATAGAGTGCAGAACAGGGAGAAAGTCCCACCACCAGAACGGAGCACAACTGCCTCAAATACCATACCTCCCACTGCCTCCCCCCCTCCCTTTTTTTTTTTTTTTTTGTTTGTTTGATTGTCACCTAAGATCAAAGCTTGGTGGCCCTACCTGGCTCCAGGAACATGAATGCCACCACCACCAAGGACAGCAGCAGAGTTTTCATCTTGCAATCTTCTCTTCAGCTTGCAAAGTGTAGCCCAGGATGGAAGCAGACACTTATTTATACCCCTCTGAGATGGGGAGGCTGGATATCTAGGATTAAGAGAGAAGAACGGGGAGGTTCAGAAGAAAAGCGAAGGGCTGGGGGTGTGGCCTTTTTGCCCCCGACACCAAAACGGAAGTCAGATCAGATCAGGTGAAGAACCAACCAGTCTCTTGTCTTCAAGGCAAACTCTACTGTTCGTTGTGCAAAATTTGGGCTCCTGGACAATTGGCTTCTCTTCCTCTATTTATACAATATTATATAATCCTTACATAAAACAAAATTAAACAAAATATCTCCCTGGGAAGTATAATGCCTTCCTATTTTTTATTTGTACTTCAGTTAACCAAGTGGGCCACTTCTCTGAATCTTCTTTTTTTTCCCCCTTTTCTTTTTCTTTTATTTTATTTTTGTAAATTTTCATTCATACACATTTTTGAAAAACAGTGCATTGTCAGAGTATCATTTACAAATAGATCAAAGCCAAAGAAAGTTGGTAGTAAATATTAGCACACAAACTAATAGCAATAGTAATAATATAACAGCAGTAATAATAATATAACCAAAAAAAAATAAACTAGGTTTCTTCTTACGTTAGCTTATTTACATTTTTATCAATTACTATGTTTATAGTTATATACCTCTTTACTTTCAATATTTATAATATTAACATTCATAATCTTACTTTCTCTGATTTCTACCTCTTTTCTCTATCCATTCATAAAATTTATTCCATGTCCGACAGTATTCTGAATCTTCTTTATCTTTAATTTTTAAAGTTAGTCTATCCATTTCAGCAGAGTCCCAAATTTTTCTAATTACAACCTAATCCTGTTCATATTTTTCCAGTATTTAGCATATGTAATCCTTGCTGCCGTCAGAATATGTAACACTAAATATGTGGTCGCTTTATCATAATCCTCTGATAGTATATCTAAAAGGCATGTTTCTGGTTTAAATTCAATATTTTGTTCAGTTATCATTTCCAGCCAGTTATGTATGTTCTCCCAATATTTTCTTGCTCTACCGCATGTCTACCACATTTATTTTATTTATTTATTATTGCGATTTATATGCTGCCATTCTCCCGAGGGACTCAGGGCGGTTTACAAAAACAATATCCAATACAAATTGCAATAAAATTAAAATCAACAACCCAATTAAAACAGTTTAAAATTATAACATTGTACACCCATAGCGGATCAGTTAAGTTGACGAAAGAGCCACGTCTTCAATTCACGACGGAAGGAAAGGAGGTCGGGGGCTGTCCTGAGCTCGGTGGGCAAATCATTCCAGAGGGTCGGGGCTCCCACAGAGAACGCTCTTCTCCTGGGGGCCGTCAGCCGACATTGTTTGGCTGAAGGCACCCTGAAGAGGCCCACTCTGTGAGAGCGCACGGGATGGTGGGAGAGCAGCTGGAGATGGTCCTGCAAATACCCTGGGCCTAAGCCATGAAGGGCTTTATAGGTAAGCATCAGCACCTTGAAACAAATCCGGAACGCCACCGGCAGCCAGTGCAGCTCGCGCAGGAGAGGTGTTACATGGGAGTATCGAGACAGCCGAGAATCCAGGAGGATGCCCAGATTGCGAACCCTATCGGAGGGAGTAAGAGTCTCCCCCTCGATCATTAAAATTGGAACCTCCAGATCCCGAGATGCCGGCATCCACAGCCACTCAGTCTTGGAAGGGTTGAGTCTGAGTCTGTTCCTCCCCATCCAAACCCGCACTGCTTCCAGGCAATGGGACATCACAGAAAGGGCATCACTAGGGCGGTCGGGGTGGAGATGTAAAGCTGGGTATCATCAGCATATTGATGATACCTCACCCCAAAACCACAAATGATCTCACCCAGTGGTTTCATATAGATGTTAAAGAGCAGGGGAGAGAGATCCGATCCCTGAGGCATCCCACAAGTGAGGGGCCTCTGGGAGGATCCCTGACCCCCCGCCCAAACAGACTGCAAGCGACCAGAGAGATAGGAAGAGAACCACTGCAAAACAGTGCCTCCTATCCCTATCTCTCTGAGCCGCTGCAGCAGGATACCATGGTCGATGGTATCGAAAGCCGCTGAGAGGTCAAGAAGGACCAGGATGGAGGAGCAACCCCCATCCCTGGCCCACCAGAGATCATTTACTAGAGCGACCAATGCCGTTTCTGTGCTATGACCACGCCTGAAACCAGATTGGTAAGGATCGAGGTAGTCTGTTTCCTCCAGGAATTGAGGGAATTGCTGTGCCACCACGGACTCAATAACCTTCGCTAAAAAGCGAATGTTGGAGACTGGACGGTAGTTGTTAAGAATGTCAGGGTCCAAGCTAGGCTTCTTAAGGAGGGGCTGAACCACCGCCTCTTTGAGTGCAGTGGGGAAGACCCCTTCCCTTAACGAAGCATTGGCAATAGCCTGGATCCAGTCTCCAGTCACCTCTCTGGCTGCAGAAACAAGCCAGGAGGGACAAGGGTCCAATAAACATGTGGAGGACCCCAGCCGACCCATAATCCTGTCCACGTCATCCAGTGAAACAGGCTCAAACTCAACCCAGATGTTCCATCAAGACTAGCCCCAGTCTCCTCAGCGGACTCTGTCCAGTCAGAGTCCAACCCGGCCCAGATCTGAGCAATTTTATCTTGCAGAAACTGTGCAAAGTCCTCAGCTCAGCTCTGCCAGGAGGTCCTCCCTCGCTCCCTGGTTAAAGAGAGAGCGGGTCACTCTAAACAGGGCAGCTGGGCATTTTTCTGCAGATGCAATGAGAGTGGCGAAATAATTACATTTCGCCACTTCCATCGCCACAAGATAAGACCTAATATAGGTTCACCAACCACCCTCCAGGCATCTTTTCTGACGCTTCATTTCCCTGAGCTCCGTGGTGAACCATGGAGCCGCCTGGGATCTGCATCGGATCAAAGGCCACAACGGCATGATTCAATCCAGGGCCACCACCACAGCCTGTTCCCAGGCTGCGACAAGGGCCTCGGATGAATCTTGGGCTAAGGAGGCGGGAAATAACCCAAGCTCCCTCAGGAACCTTTTGGGTTCCATCAGGCACCTGGGGCGGAACCATCTTACTGTCTCCGCACCCCTGCGGTGGGGGATGACGGTGGGAAAGTCCAGCCTGAGGAGGGAATGATCGGTCCATAACAGAGGGTCGATGGAAAAAGTCCCCTCCCCACGATCATTTATCCACTGTCCAGAGAGAAAAATCTGGTTGAATGTGTGTCCTCCAATATGAGTTGGGTCCTGTACAATCTGAGTTAGGTCTATGGCTGTCATGGAGGCCATGAACTCCCGCACCAACTCAGATGTCTCACCAGCCGACAGCAGATTGAAATCTCCCACAACCAAAAGGTTGAGGAGTTCCACCGCCAGTTCAGCCAAGACATCTAGTAGTGCGGGCAGGGCTGAGGCCACGCAGCTGGGGGAGAGGTACATGACCAACAGCCTTGACTGAGCTCCAGGGTCCCATTTCAAAAGGAGGGATTCACACCCGCCTCTCTGAGGAACAGTGACCTCCCTAGGACTAAGACTTTCCTTAATGACTACCGCCACACCTCCGCCCCTCCCCTGGAGTCGCGGCTGGTGTAGTATCCGGAAACCTGGGAGGCATAAATCCGAGAGAGGGACACCGCCCTCCAAGCGGTGTTCTCCAAGCCCCCCCTCACCTTCCCTGCCTCTCCCAACCATCACAGGGATTGGAAGACCCTCTCTCCACTGAGCCTCTTCATCCCCTGCTGGGGACGGCTCATTGAAACCGCCAGAAACTCAGCATATCATGCAGGGGCCGAGGAATAGAAAAAGGGCCTCCCTGGTTTCCCATCACTTATCTTTCATCCCCCGATCTCAGCCGATGCTTCGGGGAGCCGCCATCTTGCACATGCGCATATGGTAATAGGTGCCTGGGTCTGGTTGCATTTCCAGCATTTGGTGGATAGGTTGTTGAACATTTTTGCCAATCTTGCAGGTGGTAAGTGCCACCTATAAAACATCTTATAGAGATTTTCGATGCCGAGGCCATAGTCAATTTGTAATTTCTTTCCCAACGTTTTTGCCATTTCTCTAATCCTATATTACAGGCAAAGTCTTTTGCCCAAGCAATCATCATTTCTTTAACTATTTCTTCCTCCATTTTGTAGTTCAGTAAATAATTATATATATTTTTAATCAGTTTTTCATCTGTCCCTATTAAAATTTTGTCAAATGCTGTTGGTTCTTTATTTACACCCCGTGTTCTGACGTCTTTCTCATATCTTGACTGAATCTGGAAGTACGGCCACCAAGCTAGATCTACCTCTTGGTTCTGTAGTTGCTGCCTAGATTTTAAGTTTACCCCTCTCATTTAAAATATCTTTATAGAGTACATTTTTTTCCAGATTAATGAGGTTTGGATATATTAATGCCTCCATTGTGGAGAGCCAGCCTGGAATAGAATAGAAGAATAGACTAGACTAGACTAGACTAGACTAGACTAGAATAGAATTTTTTATTGGCCAAGTGTGATTGGACACACAAGCAATTTGTCTTGGTGCATAATCTCTTAGTGCACATAAAGAAAAGATACTTTCCTCTAATGTTGTGATTTAATATTTTCCCATATGTTAAGCAACACATTCCTCACATAATGCCTCTAGAAGTATTTATGCACCGTACTTCTACCATACCAAAGAAAGGCATGCCAACCTAATTGCAGATTATGTCCTTCTAAGAATAATAGCCTTCTGTGTTTCAGGTTTACCCATTCTTTTAACCAGGTAAGAGCTGCTGCCTGATGGGGCCCAAAGCCCCATTAATTCTAGATTCCTGTAACATTTTCAATTTCATTCTCGGTTTTTTACCTTGCCAAATACACTTTCAGAGTCATTTTATTTAGTTCATCAAAAAAAAAAAAAAATCTAATTTTATTGGTATTGTTTGAAATAAAAAGAATAATTTTGGTAGTATGTTCATTTTTACGACTGCTATTCTCCCTATCATAGATAACTGTAAATTCTTCCACCTTTCCAGGTCCAATTTAATTTGGTGTATCAGTTTTATATAATTATCATCTTTAATCATCACACACTGTGCTCTTAGATGGATACCAAGATATTTAACCTTTTTTGTTATCTGTAAACCAATTTTCTCTGTCAATTCCTTTTTTTGTTTGTTTGTAAAATTTTTGACTAATACCTTAATTTTATCTTTGTTTATTTTCATCCCTGCCACCTTTCCATATTTCCCAATTTTCTTTGTTTCTAAAGGTTCTTCTAATATAAATACTCAATCATCAGCAAATGCTTGTAATTTATACTTTTCATTTTTAATTTCCATTCCTTTTATCTCTAAGACTAATCTGATATTCCTGGTTAAAACTTTTAGTGTTAAAATAAATAATAATGGAGAGAGTGGACGATGCTGCTACCCTTCAAAAAGACCTTAACTATGTGTCAGAATGGTCAAACAAGTGACAACTTCAAATCTCAACCAACAAATGCTCTGTCTTACATATTGGCAAAAAAAATCAGAACATAAAATACAAGCTGGGTGGACACAACCTTGTAGACATCCCTCACTCTGTCAAGGACTTTAGAGTACTCATCTCTAATGATCTAAGTGCCAGAGCCCACTGTAACAATATTGCCAAAAAGGTATTAAGAGTTGTTAACCTAATCTTGCATAGCTTCTTCTCTGGTAGTATTGTACAGCATACAAAACATTTGCAGTTGGAGGCTCCAACTGGTCCAGAACGTAGCCGCACGGATGATTATGGGCGCAGCTCGTTACACCCATGTAACACCTCTCCTACGCGAGCTGCACTGGCTCCTGGTGGTCTTCCAGGTGCGATTCAAGGTGTTAGTTATCATCTTTAAAGCGCTCCATGGCTTAGAACCTGGGTATCTACGAGACTGTCTTTTGCCACCAATAGCCTCCCACCGACCAGTTCGTTCTCACAGGGAGGGACTCCTCAGGGTACCGTCAGTCAAATTATGTCGACTGGCGACTCCCAGGGGGAGGGCCTTCTCTGTGGGGACTCCAACCTTTTGGAATGAACTGCCCCCGGAGATACGGACTATCCCTGATCTCCGTGCTTTCTGCCGTGCCCTCAAGACCCTGATGTTCCAACAGGCGGAGCTAAACATACGAACATGTGAATGATTTTTTAAATGTTATCTAATTCTGGGTTTTATTTAATTGACCAAACTAAGTAATAATTTTAATTAGCAATTTTATGATGTTTGTGTGTCTATATTTTTCTTGACTGTACACCGCCTTGAGTCCTACGGGAGAAAGGCGGTATAGAAATATAATAAATAAATAAATAAATAAATAAATAAATAAATAAATAAATAAATAAATAAATTTGCTAGATCAATTCTCAAATACAGCTCATCTGTTGGGAACCCGCACTGCATATCGGACATTAATACAATTGAAAGAGTCCAGAGATATTTCACGAGAAGAGTCCTCCATTCCTCCGCTCGTAACCCTATGCCATCAGACTTGAAATTTTGGGATTAGACAATTTAGAACTGCACCGCCTTTGGTCTGACCTAAGCGTAGTACATAAAATTATCTGCTACAATGTCCTACCTGTCAATGACTACTTCAGCTTCAACCACAACAACACACGAGCACACAATAGATACAAGCTTAAGGTAAACCGCTCCAAACTCGATTGCAGGAAATACGACTTCAGCAACAGAGTGGTCAATGCCTGGAATGCACTACCTGACTCTGTGGTCTCTTCCCCAAACCCCCAAAACTTTAACCTTAGACTATCTACTGTTGACCTCACCCCATTCTAAGAGGTCTGTAAGGGGCGTGCATAAGTGCACCAGCGTGCCTACCGTCCCTGTCTTAATGTCCCCTTTTATTCATATCTGTTTCATATATTAATAACCATGTTTATACCTATATCTGTTATCTAATAAGTGCTTGAAAAATAAATAAATAAATAAATCCTTGTCTTGTTCCCTTTTTTATACTAAAACTTTATGTCACATCTCCATTTACCAATACTTTAGCTTTCTGTTGCATATAAATTGCCTTTATCATATTCAAAAATTTCCCCCCAAAATCCATACATTTTAGTTGCTGCAACATAAATTGCCAATTTATGTTATCAAATGCTTTTTGTGCATCCAAAAATATCAATGCTAATTATTTTTCATTATGGGTTTCATAATATTCTAATGTGCCCAGAATTATTCTCACATTGTTTCTTATTTGTCTTTTGACCATTTTGGTCTGGATGAATAAAGTCAATTAGGAATCTTTTTACTTGTTCAGCAATTATTGATGCAAAAATTTTGTAGTCTGCGTTTAATAACGAAATTAGTCTATAATTTTTAATTTGTGTTATATCTGAATCTTCTTTTGGAATCAGGGTGATGTAGGTCTCTTTCCATGTTTCCGGGATTTTGGTATCCAGTAGCAATTCATTATATACCTCTAACATTGACCAGCTCAAGGTGTCTTGTACTTCTTTATAGATTTCTACTGGTAGACCATGTGGTCCTGGAGTTTTATTGTGGGTTTTGTTTGTTTGTTTGTTTTTGCTTTTAATTGCTTCTGTTAGTTCTGCCATTGATATTCTTTCATCCAGCATATTCTTCACCGTTTCTGGAATTTTGGGTAAGTTACCATTGTCCAAATACTGTATTATTCTTTCCTCTGGTATTTTATCATTATCATATAACATCTTATAAAAGTTATTTTTTATGTCTTTTTTTCTTTTCAGGTTGACTGTGTAACATACCTTTCTCATCCTGTACTTTTATTATCCAATTCTTCTCTTTTTATTTTTTCAGTCTGTAGGCTTGCCACCTTCCCGGTTTATTGGCATTTTCAAAAAGGTTTTGTTTGTTCTTTTTATTTGTTGCGCCAGTTCATCTTTTCCTATGATATTTAATTTGTGTTTAATCAGGTCCATTTGGTTTCTTGTATGGTTCCTTTTGTGACTCTAATTCAAGTCCTTTATATCAGGGTGAAATCCAAATTTTTTCCCTACCGGTTCTATGGGCATGGCTTGGTAGGTGTGCAGGGGAAGGATATTGCAAAATCTCCATTTCCACCCCACTCCTGGGAGAAGGATACTACATAATCTCCATTCCCTCCCCTCCTGAGGGAAGGCTATTGCAAAATCTCCATTCCCCCCTCACTCTGGGGCCAGCCAGAGGTGGTATTTGCCGGTTCTCCAAACTACTCAAAATTTCCACTACCGGTTCTCCAGAACCTGTCAGAACCTGCTGGATTTCACCCCTGCTCTATATTCTTCTTCCAAAGCCTTTTGATACTGTTTCTTTTTCTTATTTTTCAGTGCTGTGTAGGTTATACACAGGAAGTCTGTTCCTTTCTATTCTCTTTAAAGAAGAATCCCATTTCTCTTTCCATCATCTGTATAAATTCTTTGTCTTTTGTTATTGACTGATCTCATTTTCCTCTTTTGTCCCTTCCAACTAATTTTTATTGGATTATGGTCTGCCCAAAAATTTGGTTCAATTTCAATCTCTTGCACATTCCCACTTAATTCCGAATTCATCCAAATCATATCTATTCTAGACCAAGATTGATGCACGTTAGAGTAAAATGTATACTGTTTTTTTCCCAGGGTTTATTTCTCTCCAGATGTCTTGTATTGATAGTTTTTCTATCATTTTAGTAAGAATTCTAGGTAGGGTCCTTCTTGTTTTCCTATTTGTTTTACTACTTTTGTAATCCAGTTTTGTATCAACTATTGTGTTAAAGTCTCCCGTGATACAAATGTTTTCATATTCTACTTTTAGTATTTTTTTATGAAGTTTCTTATAGAGAAATTATAGAATTTCTCTTGTCCTGTATTTGGTGCACATATAACAACCAGGAGAGTCCATTTTTCATTCAAAGCCACCTCCAACATCAAGATTCTCCCTTCTTCATCGTTAAAAATTTGTTTGGCATTTATTGTCTCTTTAACGTATAGTACCACCCCTCTTTTTTTGCTGAGATAGTGAGAGCGAATAGCTTTCCCAATTTGGGGTGTTCCAATAATTTCTTATGGTGTTTCTTAATGAGCACTTCTTGAAGTGCTATTATGTCCAATTATAATTTTTGTAGTTTAGAAAATATTGTCTTCCTTTTTGTAGGTGAGTTCAGCACGTTAATGTTAACCGAGAGCATCTTTACTTCTTCTTGCATTAATTTACTTATATCTAGGTCTTATAGTCCTGGTTGCTCTTACTTTGCTGAGTTCTTTTCCTATTGTTCCTTCACATCCTTTTCATTCTGCAATTTTTGTAAGTGTCTCCCTTCTATTGTTGGTACTTCCTGGCCAGTGGTGAAATGTAAATTTGTTACTACTGGTTCTGTGGGTGTGGCTTGGGGGGGTAATGTGACTGGATGGGTGTGGCCAACTTTTTTTTTTTACTTTTAAAAGCATTTTTTTTCTACAACCTTTTTTTTTCAGAAAAAAATGCTTTTAAAAGCCTCTGACGATCAGGCAACTCAGCTGGGATTGTCAGAGGCTTTTTTTTTTTTTAACTTTTAAAATAATTTTTTTTGGCCGAAGAGGTTGTAAAAAAAATGCTTTTAAAAGTTAAAAAAAAAGCCTCTGATAATTGTGCGGCTCAGCTGGGCAATGGGGGGGCGGGGGCAAGGATTTTTGCTAGCGAACCACCACCCGCCATCACTCCGGGATCAGGCAATCCGGTTCGAACTGGGAGCATTTCACCCCTCTTCTTGGCCCTTGAATCTTCTAATGTCTCAGGTTGCAACTGTGGATCTGGCTTCATTCAAGAATAATGGTCTCCTCTGAACAGATCTGAGCATGAGTGGTTCTCTCTAAAACTAGCCAGTGGACTAAAGGATTCCCAAGATCCAAAAGTCAGGATAGACAAGGAAGATGGATAGAGGGTTGGTCAGACATGGCAATAGGGTTTCTGGTACAAAACTACCAGCAGGAACAACAGAGCAGATGATTCCAAGGGATGCCTTCAGTCATAGGTCAACAATTCCTGCGAAGAAGAGATCTTTTTACTGATGACTTTAAAACCAGAAATTCCTCAAACCTGTGAGCATTCTGAGCAGAATCATCTTGTCACCCATAAAATCCATTTGTCCTTGATAGGTATTCATAAAGAAGATATTCACATATCAAACCTGGCTTTTATCATGTCCAATGGGGGTCCAATCCATTGGGTCAGATTTATTTTCAATCAATCAATCAATCAGAATAGAGCTGCAAGGGACATTGGAGGTCTTCCCTTTCAGATAGATGGCTGTCCAGTATTTTCTTAAAAATGTCTAGTGATGAAGCACCCACAACCTCTAAAGATAAGCTGTTCCACTGGTTAATTGTCCTCACTGTTAAGAAATGTCTATGGAGAATCTCTGTCATCCAGGTCATGGTTGTCCCAAAGGTGCTTTTTCAAGAGGCAACTGGAGCTGAAGAAGCTTCTTGGATGAGAAGTGAAACGTCTTCAAAGAAAAACCAGAAAGTCCAGTTGCCTCTTGAAAAAGCACCTTTGGGTTTATCACTGTTAGGAAATTCCTCCTTAATTGCTTCTCTCCTTGATTAGTTCCCATCCATTGTTTCTTTTCTTGCACATTGTTTTTGCTCATACACTGTACACTGTGCAAAATTATTGTACTATCCATATTGGATATCTCAGCATACTTACTGGCATAAATGACAAACAGAGATATGGCATTCATTCATTTGGTACCTGGTTTAAAAAGGCCATGGATGCAATATAACCATGATTGTGTTCTAGATAGTATCTTCTGCCACTAACCCAATAGATATTTTAATTTTTTTTAAGGTTGAGCCATCAGGTAATGCTACACAAACTGCAAATTTCGTTCTTCCTCCTAACTCATTGAGGTTATACCCACAGAATAGAACGGGAAGGGACCTTGGAGATCTTCTAGTCCAAACTCTTTCTCAAACAGGAGACCCTATACTATTTCAGACAAGTGACTTTCCTCTCTTCTTCAAAACCTCCAGGGATGGAGCACCTACAGCTTCTAAATCATACCCTTCAATATTCAGTATTCTTTCATCTGTTAAATTAATCCAATCACTAATTGCTGACCAAACAGCTGCTTCATAGTACAATTTTAGATTGGGCAATTTCAAACCTCCTCTTTCACGTGTATCCTGCATTATTTTTAATTTAACTCTCGGTCTCTTCCCTACCCAAACAAAATTGTTAATGCCTCTCTGCCATTCCTCCAGATTTACATCCTTTTTAAGTATTGGTATCATTCGAAAAAGAAATAGAAACTTGGGCAGAACATCCATTTTAACTACTGCTATTCTTCCCAACAAAGACAGTTGTAATTTTTTTCCATTTATCCATCTCTGTCTGTATTGAACCCCATGAGTCATGATCCTCATCCTTTCTCTTATAATTCTGGGTTATCCTGAAATAAAGAATAACAGCGTTTGAAGGGACCTTGGAGATCTTCAAATCCAAAACAAATCACGTAGGGTGGCCAGGTGTCCACTATTTGAGCGGACAGTCCACTTTTTTCACATTATGTTCACTATTTTTTGTCACAAAATAGTGAACATTTTTATTATTCAAAAGCTTTATGATGAAATGGTACGTAATCTAAAGCTGTACAGTCTAAGAGAATAAGGATAGGAGATTCATGGTTTGTCTTTTTTTCATAAGTTAGAATGAGACAAAGATCGAATGCTCATTGCAATAATCACATTTTACACAACAGCGCAAAAAAAATGCATTAAAGCAGTTATCTTTTGATATCGAAAATGTAGTGCTGAAGGTTTTTGCCGAATTTTCAAATTCTGTGAAGAAACGAGAACAGTTGAAATCATTTTTTGAGTTTTGCGAGTCAGAATTCCATGAAGTTTTGCGCCATGTTCCAACACGTTGGTTAAGTTTGTTTAAAGCGGGCGAAAGACTTCTTTTAAACTGGATACTTCTAAAATCGTATTTTATTTCTCTTGGATCTGATGAGTGCCATCAGGTTATCTGGAACCATATTTCGGATCAGGAAAATGAACTCGCAAAGGACGATGAACCAACAATTTCAGAATTGTATTTATATTTCACGCACTTCTTCATGTCAATAATGCAAGGCACCCTACTGAAGCTGCAAAGCAAGAAAATTCTTGCATGTGATCTTCACATTATCATGTGTAAGTTGCGTGATTCTTTGCAAAAAAAATACGATGAGCAGTTTTTTGGAATGAAAGTTTTATTTGCCTTATGTAAAAAACATTTGCCTGAGAATGCCATGCAAAAGTTCAAGAAAGAAGCCATCAACGTGTATCAAAGAGCCATTGCATACCTAGAAAAGTGGTATAATTTCACCGATTCAGTATATGAGACGCTAAATTGTTTCAATCTAATTGATCGCAATAATCCTCCAACTTTAGAAGAAATTATGAACATCTGGTTATTATCACCATGGCGAGAAGAACTTCCACCTAATACTCTCTTCGATGAAATTTCTGCCTTAGAAGAAGTTTATGTTCATCTGCAGGGCGATTCATCCCTTGATAAGTGGACGTACTTTTTCAAGAAAGAGCCAGCTCCGAGTTTACTGAAACTGTTTCAGCGTCATGGGAAATTTGTGGGCTGACGAACATAACCGACTGCTTGTATCAGTTCGAAGTGAACTTTGTATATTTTTTAATATTTCTCAACGTTTTACTGAAATTAAAGAATTATTCCTTAAACACAAAGAATTGATCAAAGCTGCGCAGTCAAATAAAAAATACACATGACAGCAAAGTAAAATGTAATTTAATATTTTACATATTATTGTAATATATTTGATGTTTTGAATTTTAAGTAAAGTTTTGAAGTGATTATTTTAATACGTGTTAAAATGTTTGTAAGAAAATATATAATTTAATTGTAAATTTTTGTTTTACTTTTTTACTACTTAACCCTTCCCCCCCGCTTGTCCACTATTTTTTGGAAGCAGACTTGGCAACCCTAAACAAATGGTTGTCCAATCTCTTCTTTAAAACTTCCAATGTTGGATCACTCACAACTTCTGGAGGAAAGTTGTTCCACTGGGTTAATTGTTCTCACTGTCAGGAAATTTCTCCTTAGTTCTAAATTGCTTCTCTCCTTGATTAGTTTCCACCCATTGCTTCTTGTTCTACCCTCAGAATAGCTTGACTCCCTCTTCTTTATGGCAGCCCTTGAGATATTGGAACCCTGCTATCATGTCTCCCCTAGTCCTTCTTTTCATTAAACTAGACATACCCAGTTCCTGCAACTGTTCTTCATATGTTTTAGCCTCCAGTCCAATGGAGGCTAACCAGTGCCCAATGTTCTAGTATTTCAAGAGCCTTCTGTATCTTGAGCCTATCTTCTGGAGTTTTGGCTATTCCTGCCAGCTTGGTGTCATCTGCAAATTTGATGAGTTCCCCATCTATCCTCTTCATCAATGACTTGGACGAGGGGATAGATGGAGAAAAGTGGATGGAAGCTAATCAAGGAGAGAAGCAACTTAGAACTAAGGAGAAATTTCCTGACAGTGAGGACAATTAATCGATAGACCGGCTTGCCTCCAGAAGTTGTGGATGCTCCATCACCAGACATTTTAAAGAAGAGATCGGACAACCATTTTTCACAGAACAAAACCAATAGCACTGTCCGATATCTGGACAGTGGCTGCCACAAAGAAGAGGCTGCCACAAAGAAGAGGGAGTCAAACTATTCTCCAAAGTACCTGAGGGCAGGACAAGAAGCAATGGGTGGAAGCTAATCAAGGAGAGAAGCTACTTAGAACTAAGGAGAAATTTCCTGACAGTTAGAACAATTAATAACTGCCTTGGCTGCAGAAGTTGTGAATGCTCCAATACTGGAAATTTTTAAGAAGATTTTGGATAACCATTTGTCTGAAGTAATGTAGAGCTTAGAGCTACTAAGTGTAGAGTACTTAAAGCTACTAAGCCTTGTCTTAAAAGACTTGGTGTACCTCCAAATACAATGGGGCTTAAGAGAGATGTGCACCTGTCTTTGCCTATGCAAGGCAAACATTGCACACGGTGCAAAATTATTGTACTGTCCGTATCATCCCTATTAGCATGCCTCCGGGAATAAGCTGTGAACAGGGATGTGGCATTCACTCATCTGATTCCTTGTTAAAAACATGTTCCCAATTGCAAAACAACTAATGTTCATATTCCAGACCGCATCATTTATTCTGCTGGATATTTTTAATTTTGTTTATTAACATGAAATCTATCATGCACACTCTGTCCTTCAAGCAGTAGATCACTGATTTTGAGATTCATAAACTCATTCTGCCTCTCCCTTTATTGTCATTGAAGCCCCATCACTGAAAGACTGAAAATCAGTAGATCACAAGAAAGATAATTTGTCTGACCGAAAGTAGAATGGCATGTTGTGTTAAACGTAAATGTTGCAAATCCCAAGGAAGTAGATGAAGTAGGATAATTCATTTGGGGATGTGCAGGTAACTTAAGAGATGAAATGCTGCTAGAAACACAGAAAAATTAGTTTATCTACCTATTTATTTATTTATGAAAACATTTAATATAAATACTGTAAGGTCCCAAAATATACTTGAGTCACCAGAATGCCAAAGAGAGAAACTCAAGACGAGGCTTGCAAAGAGAAGCAGATTTTATTTATGGCCAAAAAACAAAATACCGGGTGGGACTATATCCAGAACATACAGATACAATGCATGCGAGGAGATAGCCACACCTTGGGGAAGGTATGGCGTCCTTTTTATACCCTCAGAGGCATCAGCTTAGTACCCAATTCTGGCCTCCTCGTTTAGGTTTGTGCATTCCTTGCTGCCCTGCAGAGGAATAGAAGCTTCCCAATTAGCCTAATAAAAAGAAGGACTAGGGGTGATATGATAGCAGTCTTCCAATATCTGAGGGGCTCCAACAACCAAGAGGAGGGGGATAACCTGTTGTCCAAAGCAACTGAAAGCAGAACAAGAATAGATGGATGGAAACTAATCAAAGAAAAAACCAACCTATAAATAAGGATAAATGTTATGACAGCTAGAACAATTTATCAAGGCAATGGCTTGCCTCCAGAAGTTGTGGGTGCAGTTTTTAAAAAAAGATTGACCATTCGTCTGAAATATTATAAGGTCTCCTGCTTGAGCAGGTAGTTGACTCAGCCTTCCATCCAGCCTTCAGGGTTGACTCAGCCTTCCATCCTTTCGAAGGTAGATAACATGAGGACCCAGATTGTGGGGGCAATAAGCTGACTTTGTATAAAAAAGAACACCGCTTAGAAGGGGCCGAAAGCCCTACTAAGCAGGTATATACAAAAGTATGAAAGCTATTGCTTAACACATTGTAAGCCACCCTGAGTCTCCGGAGAAGGGCGGAATATAAATCGAACCAATAAATAAATAAATAAGTTGGACTAGAAGGATCTCTTCCAACTCTGTTACTCCATTATTTTGGAGCTCCTGATGATCCCACCAACAGATTAAGGGTGAAAGTGTTTAAATTCATCCTCCCCCCTCTGATTGTTTTGATCCAAACAGGACCTATCCAGCTGCTTTTTTCAGTTCATATTTTGATGTGTCAACCTGATTGAGTCATCTAACATGCTGTGAGTCAGAAATATATCAAAGAACTTTGAGCAAATGTTTTAATTCTCAGTCTCTGAGGGAGCTTGAGGGAGCTTAAGACAAAAGTTATATCTGTTAAATCAAGGCAATGTTTGAACATCTTGGACAGCAATTTTTTACAATTATCGTTGTGCTCTTAAATGAGGTTGAGATGCACAGAATTATATGATTTCTCTGGCAACTAAGATTCTATTATATCTGCCATACTTATAATGATTTTGGATATTTTGATGCTTCACGTTGACTGATTGAGATAAAAGCCCTCGGCTTAAAAGTAGTCTTGGTGGACTTCCAAACACAACAGAGCTTAAGAGGAATGTTTACTCATCTTTGCTTATGCAACGCAAACAGTACACACTGTGCAAAATTATTGTGTTGTCCATATTGTTCCTCTCAGTATACCTATTGGCATAAGTGATGAAGAGAGACGTGGCATTCGTTCATTTGGTTCCTGGTTAAAAAAAGTCACAGTTGCAATACCACCATGATTGTGTTCCAGATAGTACCTTTTGCCACTAACCCAATAGATATTTTTAATTTTTTTAAGGTTGAGCCATCAGGTAATGCTACACAAGCTGCAAATCCTCCATTCTTTCTCCCAACTCATTGAGGTTATACCCACAGATTTTAATCAGAATAGAGCGGGAAGGGACCTTGGAGGTCTTCTTGTCCAAGCTCTTGCTCAAGGAGGAGACCCTATACCATTTCAGACAAGTGACTGTCCAGTGTCTTCATAAAAACCTCCAGTGATGGAGCAACTACAACTCCTAAAGGCAAGCTGTTCTACTGGTTAATTGTCCTCACAGTTAGGAAGCTTCTCCTTCATTCCAAGTGGCTTCTCTCCTTGATTAGTTTCCATCCATTATTGGGTTTGGCTCGTCCAGTGAAAAGAAGGACTAGGAGTGACATGAAAGCAGTGTTTTAATATTTGGGAGGTTGCCACGAAGAGGAGGGGGTCAACGCATTTTCCACAGCACCAGAAGGCAAGACAAAAAAACAACAGATGGAAGCTAACCAAGGAGAGAAGCAAGCTAGAACGAAGGAGAAATTTCCTAACAGTGAGAACAATTAACCAATGGGAAAGTTTGCATTCAGAAGCCATGGGTGCTCCATCACTGGAGGCTTTGAAAAAGAGACTGGACAAACATTTGTCTGAAATATTATAGGGTCTTCTGCTTGAGCAGAGGGTTGGACTAGAAGACCTCCATGGTCCCTTCCAACTCTGTTATTCTGGATCCATAAACTCATTCTGAATCTCCCTCGATTTTCATCTAAGCCACATCCTGGAAAGACTGCATGATACACTAAGCTGTAGGCAACAAACATCAGTATATCAGAACAAAGATGCTTTGTCTGGTGGAAACTTGAGTGACATATTGTGTTACACCTAAATGTTGCAAATCCCAAGGAAGTAGATAAACTAGCATAACACATTTGGGGAAGTGCATGAAGATATCTTAAGATGTGAAATGCTTCTAGAAAGAAAGAAGAATTATTTTGTCTACCTCTTTATTTATTAAAATGTTTAACTACCCTATAGCCAAAACCCTCTGGACAGTTTACACTAAAAACACCTCAAAATACAATTTGAGTAAAAGCAGATAAGAATGAAATGCAAAATAAATGCAAGATATAAACTAGGTAGCTCCGAAGAAATTCATCTGACAACTGAATGAATTAAAATTCAATTAGGAGCCAATTTAAAATCCTCAGGAAATTAAAAAGCTCTTCATTTGATGCTAAAAAAATGCCATGACACCTGTCAGTTATTTATTTATTTATTTACAAATATTTATATGCCGCCCTTCTCCCAAAGGACTCAGGGCGGCGAACATAAGTTAAAACATACAATAATGAAGGAAAATCCTAATTAAAACAAATTAAAGCAGGGACAAATAAATAATAAAACCCAAGAATCAGAATCAGCCCATTTGTTGAAACAGCCAAGTCTTTAGGCCTCAAGGGAAGGAGCGGAGATCAGACGCTGTCCGGAGCTCGGTGGGTAACTCATTCCAGAGAACAGGAGTGCCCACAGAGAACAGTCTACCCCTGGATGTTGCCAGCCGACATTGTCTGGTCGATGGTACCCTGAGGAGGGCAGCCCTGTGTGAGCGGACAGGACAGTGGGAGGCGGGTAGGAGATGGTCCTACAAGTACCCTGGACCTAAGCCACTTCTAGAAATAACAACTCAACAATAGGGTTCCTCCATGGAAAAAAGTTATTCCATCTGTGGAGACTCACCTCCTTGAAGGAGGAGACCTAGAGGAGGACTTCATTAGAAGTTCTCAATGGCTTTGTATGGTTGATCCTGCGCATGTTGGGGATTTTCCACTTTGGGTTCTGGATGGGATGACACTGTCTTAAGTGGATCCTCTGCATAACCTGAAGGTCCTCCTGGATTCACAGCTCCTGCTGGAAGAGCAGGTAGGGAGGATCTTTGGCCACCCTTTAGTGGTCCAGCAGTTGAGTCAATCTCTGGGCCAGGAGACCCTTGTCAGAGTCACTCATGCCCTCGTGGCCTCCCATCCAAGATTATGGCAATATTTGAGCGCATGTTTTAATTCTCAGACCTTGTGTCTCTCCAAGCTTAATGGAAGTTCAGAAAAACATTTCAGCTTTTCATTCAAGGCAAACTTTGCACATCTTGGAGAGCAATTTGTTATGGTTATCTTAAGTGAAGATGAGTTGAACAGAATTATGGTGGTCTCTCTAGCAATAGCCATAGCACTTAGACTTATATATGGCTTCACTGTGCTTTAAAGCCCTCTCTCATTCAAGACAACGATGAATCTGCATACAGACGGGAGATTGAACAAGTAGCCTTGTGGCCTTCCATCTGTGGAGACTCACCTCCTTGAAGGAGGAGACCTAGAGGAGGACTTCATTAGAAGTCCTCAATGGCTTTGTATGGTTGATCCTGCACATGTTGGGGATTTTCCACTTTGGGTTCCGGATGGGATGACACTGTCTTAAATTTATTTTTATTTTATTTTATTTCAAATTTATATACCGCACTTTCTCCCAAGGGACTCAGGGCGGTGTACAGCCAGATAAAAACATACAATACAAACATTAAGAACAATTAAAAATTATATATTAATTTGGCCCCAGTTTAAAATGACAAACCAATTAAAAAATAAAAATTTAAAAATATGTTAAGCCAGCCCGGCTTGATGAAAAAAGAAAGTTTTAAGGGCACAGTGGAAGGCACCGAGGTCTTGGATTCTCCTTATCTCTGGGGGCAGTTGGTTCCAGAGGGTAGGTGCCCCCACAGAGAAGGCCCTCCCCCTGGGGGTCACCAGCCTACATTGTTTGGCTGATGGCACCCCGAGGAGGCCCTCTCTATGGGAGTGCACGGGTCAATGGGAAGTTGTCGGTAGCAGAAGCATGTCTCGAAGATAACTAGGTCCTATGCCATGGAGCGCTTTAAAGGTGGTAACCAACACCCTGAAGCGCACCCGGAAGACCTCTGGGAGCCAGTGCAGCTCACGCAGGAGAGGTGTTGTATGGGAGCGCCATGCAGCTCCCGTAATTACCCACGCGGCCGCATTCTAGACCAGTTGGAGCCTCCGGGTGCTCTTCAAGGAGAGCCCCATGTAGAGACCGTTGCAGTAGTCCAGGCGAGAGGTGACGAGGGCATGAATGACTGTGCACATGGAATCCCGATCAAGAAAGGGTCACAACTGGCGAATCAGGTGAACCTGACAAAAGGTCCCCTTGGATACAGCCATCAGATGTTCCTCCAAGGACAGCTGCGTATCCAGGAGGACTCCCAGATTGCGAGCCCTCTCCGAGGGGGCCAAAGACTTGCCCCCAATAGTCAGCAATGGAATCAGCTGACTATATCGGGATGCCAGGAACAACAGCCACTCAGTCTTGAAAGGGTTGAGCTTGAGCTTGTTCCTCCCCATCCAGATCCGCACAGCCTCCAGGCACTGAGACATCACTTCAAGGGCATCGTTGGGGTGGCCTGGGGTGGAGATGTACAGCTGGGTGTCATCAGCGTACTGGTGGTACTTCACCCCAAAGCCATGGATGATCTCACCCAGCGGCTTCACATAAATGTTGAACAGAAGGGGCGAGAGGACCGATCCCTGCGGCACTCCACAAATGAGAGGCCTCGAGGTCAACCTCTGCCCCCCTGCCAACACAAACTGCGACCGGTCGGAGAGAAAGGAGGAGAACCACCGTAACATGGTGCCCCCCATCCCCAACTCTTCCAACCGGTGCAGCATGATACCATGGTCGATGGTATCAAAAGCCTCTGAGAGGTCTAACAGGGCTAGAACAGAGGAGCAACCCCTGTCCCAAGACCTCCAGAGATCATCTACCAACGCGACCAATGCCATTTCCATGCTGTGCCCAGGCCTGAAACCCGACTGGATGGATTCTCTACATAACCTGAAGGTCCTCCTGGATTCACAGCTCCTGCTGGAAAAGCAGGTAGGGAGGATCTTTGGCCACCCTTTAGTGGTCCAGCAGTTGAGTCAATCTCTGGGCCAAGGGACCCTTGTCAGAGTCACTCATTCCCTCGTGGCCTCCCATCCAAGATTATTGCAATATTTTAATTCTCAGACCTTGTGTCTCTCCAAGCTTAATGGAAGTTCAGAAAAACATTTCAGCTTTTCATTCAAGGCAAACTTTGCACATCTTGGAGAGCAATTTGTTATGGTTATCTTAAGTGAAGATGAGTGGAACAGAATTATGGTGGTCTCTCTAGCAATAG